>JAOSBP010194709.1:0-13246 GCA_027563825.1 Erythroxylum mucronatum
CAACTAACGTCAAGTAATGGTTGGCCAAACACAATACCAGAAAAATTAATTTCAAACAGAGAAATCAAATCCAAAAAAACAAATCCATACAAATAAATAAACTCATATTTAATCCATAAAAATAGCTAAAAGCTTGCCCCGACCTTGAAACTTGAGGAAAACTATTCACTCATGGTAGAATAAATACCACAGAAATTATACTCAACAAACAACATTAGGAGAAATTAAATTATAGAACAGAAAATAAATAAATTTCGGATCTCCCTCTAATATTGTGTCATTGAGTTTCTGAGTCTGCTTGCTTTCTCGCTTGGTGAGCGTTCCCTCACTCTTCTCTAGCTGGTCCCTCCTTTTGTTGATGAATGACGTTGATGTTCTTGTTAAATGAATAATGGAGAGTTTTCTTTGATGACCAAGATGGAGCCCTCTCTTGGTTTTGCCTGAGTGGAGAGTATGAAGAATGGAGCCCTTGGATGTTGAATGTCACGTTGAAGATGCTAGAGAGTGATCCAAAAACAATGAGTTAATGGCCAGTGAGTGGGGACGTTGATGTCCTCCTTTTTTGTGAAATTGCCAAGAGTAGATGGAGGCCCCCCAACCTTTGAAATTTGCGTCTCTGGAGTATTTAAATAAACAATGAATAAATGGAGCCCTTGTTGTCTTGTCTGCGTGAATGCTTCTTTTTTTAGTGAGAGTTCAATATTCACGAGTAATGAAGCCCCCCCACCTTTTGATGTAACGTCCATTTTCTTTTTAGCCAAGGGGACGTGCTGGAGCCAACTTGTTCTTTGTTTCTTCATTTTTTTATTCTAACTCCCCTAATTAGCGTGATTTCCTTGCTGTATTTCTTCATCCAAGTTCACGCCTACAAGTTTCATCTATCTTGATTTGCCCTTTTTTTTTTCTGCGCCGCCAACGATCTTCACATGCGTGATCCACGCCTTTGACTGGTTCTTCATTTTTTTCTTTTCTTCGCTACCGCTGCTTTTTAATTCCCTTCAATTTGAGTTTCCCCCAGCCTATGCATGCGTCTCTGTTCCATATCTTCTTGGATTGCTTAGGTCTGCGCAGACTTCCCTCTTGATTTTTTGCTTGTCTGCGCCGCCTGCTCGTGAATTGCGTTGTCTTGCTGCTAGCGTCGTCCACTTCTGGTTGAAATTGATCCTCCTTGGTTCTCCACGTGTCACAACAAATTGGTCTAAACCCATGATTTGCGTCAACAGTCGTGTCCATGAACAGCCCCCTAGTTTTGCACTAGACACTTGCATGGTCCAGTTTTAATCCATCTAGGTCCCACCTTTTGAACCATGCTTGCTTGATTTGCGTTGAACTTGAACCTATTCAAAGCCAAAAATTCAAATCACACCTGAAATCTCCACGCCTGCTGCTGGGTCCCTCAATAGTCAATTGTCTGTTGATTTCTCTACTCAAATTCACGCTCCTATTTGTCACTTTCATGTCACTGTTGCTGAATCCCTTTGTTCACATCCTTGTCATTTGTTTTCTTCATGCACAGCCGTTAACGCCCAAGCTCCTCTCTGTCCAACACGTTGGTTCTTGCATTGGTTTAGTTTTGGAAAATCCGCATGCACGTAGCTCCGCTAGATCTGTGTGATTTTTTTAATTAAAAATAAGTGTATTTCCTATAAATTAAACAGAACAATTATAAATATAAATTCAAACGAACCAAGCAATTTAGCAAGAAAAATATATATAGAACCCAATAATTAATCCATAAATTAAGGGAAAATGTCATTAATTTTAATGATAAAAATGCCTTCAATAATAATTTAATTGGATAAAGAACGTTTCTTTTTTTTGTTTCCATCCAAGTTTTATGAAAATTTTAAATTTAACTTTATTTCAAATTTTAATTAAAACCTCAGAGTATTAAATTTGCTGATATGTAGGACTTCTACCAATAGACAACACTAACTTCCTCTGAAAATGGTAAGATTATTAAAAAATAAAAACTATTGTTATGGATATAATTACTGGAAACATATATACGAATTACATTTATATAGAAGTTGAGAATGTTTCTAAATGCATTAACAGTTTAACCTAAGGATATGGATAAACGCCATTATTTAAAGAAAAGGTCCAAAATGTAAATTTTTTTAAATTTTTTTGCAAATTTTGAAAATATAAAATCATTTTGTTAAGTAAATCCACTATAAAAAGGACGGTGGTGAGAACAATATCTGGATAGTGGTTTAGTACAAAATGAATTTGGGGAATGATGGTAAAAACCATAAGTACAACTTCAATGACAATAGACGAGTTGAAGGGTACAAAAAATTCATGTGTAATATTAACCCAGTGGGTTGACGTAGGTGGTATATGCCTTCATTGCTTAACCAAATGATTGGGGTTCAAATCTCAACTTTTAGAATGCAGCAAGCTCCTAGGCCAGCTGTAGCTCTCCCATATTAGAGATATTTCCGCAGCGAAGGGAATTTGATTTTGCGTCCCGCCTTTACTTCCCATTCTTAAGTCTTAATTTTCTTCGATCCTGCACTAGATGTTGCTTGCCTTCTGGAGTACCTAATGAATCCCCCACCTGTACTTATGAGAAAAGTTTGGTATACAAAATCTTTAGTGGTCACCTTTATAGTCAGGTACTTTTCGTCCTGAGTTTGTAGATAACATCTTCTCAACTCTTTCCATCCCCCTTTTGGGTTAATTCATGGAACATCTCCTGAACCCTTGAGGAGAGGGGTAGTGTTACCTCTGGGTCATATCCATTTTAGTTGCACGAAGAAAACTCGAGCTGATTCACAAGTCCTTGCCTTTTGTTTTAACAGTTTATGCAATAAGATTGATGACCGTAAGATGACATATCAATTTTTGGCATTAGCTTTCTTGGCACTTTTAGTTTCTTAAATACATGATATTTCTCTGAGCTAGTTTTGTTTGTTGTGTTGATTAGCCTGTGGATGGTGTTAGACCTTCCATTTTTGTGTGTTAATGGCTTTAATTTTCTTTAAGGAGTTATAGTTGAATGATTGAGTTGTCTTGGTTTTGTTGCTATCTAGGCAGATGGTCTTCTTTTTTGAGGAGATTGTTATTGTTATCAGTAGTTTAATTTTCAAATAATCGACTTGATTCCAAAGTGGTTATGCGTAGTCATTCTTCGCAAACTAAATAAAAGTTGGGATATAGGTTTGGTCTGATGGGTCGTCCTCTGAAAGTATGGTTTTTTCTCTTTAAATTTTTGACAAAATCATGCAGAAGACAAAATACCTAGCTAGCCTTACGCTGGTGATACCAATTAATTTGAGGGATGCATATGGATTTGTAACTAGAACCTGAAAGAGATTTGAGGGATGAATATGGATTTGTAACTAGAACCTGAAAGAGATTTAGTATAGTGTTCATGAGGTTTTTTTCCATTTTTTTAATTGCTTGGCAGAAAATTTCTTGTTTCTAATAGCTCTTGTTGTGCTTGATATGTTGATCTGTCGTCGATGAATCTATCGAAAGAAAGCAGACTGATTAGATATTACCTTATCATGATAATAATTGACATCAGTACTTTCAGTATCAAAAATTTATGTTTTAAATCTTGTCAAGCTGGATGTTTTATATGAGTTCTCTTTTGTATCACATATCCTTTTGGTTCTCTGCAGGACTTTCCCTAAAATCTCAGGAGCTAACAGCTTTGTTTTTGGCTGTTAGACTCTATTGCAGTTTTATAATGGAATATGATATCCACACCTTACTCGATTCTGCTACATTGTTGATAACCCTTTGAGTTATATATACGATACACTTCAAATTAAGATACAGTTATATGGAAGAGAAGGAAAACTTTGCACTTTACTTGGTGGCAAGTGTTTTGATTGAATTTTCTTTCTTATTCTTTTCAAAGCATCACAATTTTAGTATTGCCATTTTCTCAACTGAATCAACACTTCGTGTTGTTACTATAGAAGAAAGCCTTTTCGTGTCTATATATTGGTATTGATGTTTCTTGGATAGAATTGATGAGAACATAACTTTTGTTGCCATTATGTATGTGCTGGGATGCCTATTGGTTGGATCTAAATTTGATTATCTTATTCCTTTAAGCTTTTCCCTTGTTTAAGTTTACCTAAATTTTCTTGATATTTGAAATTGTGCTCTTTAAATGAATTAAGTTTTTCTTGTTTTCAGCTCTAAATATGTAAGAGCTCATCTAAACATGGTGAACTACTCTGGGTGTAACTTTTTCCTTATTTTTCTCAATTATCTTGTGGTGTGTAAGATTTTTGGTACATTTTCTGAGCTTTTACATTGACACAAATATTAATAGCTACCTTATGAAGCAATAGGAACTTGTATCAGAAAATGGTTTTACTTATATCAATTGAAAGGTATCCTTTAAAGAAAACCAGAGTTTACGTTTGCCAAAAGAGAGTAATTCTTACCCTGTAGCATACTTGAATTTTATTTTAATCTTTCTTTTGCGCTATCATTTTCTTCGATTTCTTTTCTAATTACAACATAGTCCTTTTTCTTATTTAGGATCTTATTGCAGGTTGTTCATTGTCTTGTGCTATCTTTAATTATTCATCCATCAACTGCACACCATATAGTTAACAGGATCAGCTGGGCTTTTTGTGTTTACCTTGAAGCTGTTTCAATTTTACCTCAGCTACGAGTTATTCAGAACGTAAAGGTACAATTGAACGTAATTTTAACCATGTCAACTTTCTAAATCAGGTTGTTGCATAATTGAGTGCAAGCTTTATAACCACAATACAATAGTTTTGCAGACGTTATTTGAATTAGTGGTATTATTTGTCAAGCTTTCGGTTTTGCATAGCAAGCGGATGGTGTTTTGGCAACTAATTTTTCACTCATCATTCACTTACCTTCTTTTCATATTATACCTTTACAACACATTATGTCTTTACCCTAAAAGTTGCAAGGTTCTTGAGTTGTGCACACTGGGTCCTCCAGGTTTGAAAGATACTACAATTTGAAATTCCCATTCGGTTTGATTTTAAGATTAGATTTGGTAGTCATTAAGGTAGAAGGTGGAAAATTCTTAGCAATCATGCAGAGTTGCATTAAATATTCAAGAGATGTCACTTTTTATGCTTTCCATGACGGAGGTTTTGAGGCTAGAATTTTTGCATTAAAAATCCATATGGTTTTGTGGGTGCAATTGTTAATCCCTTATGTAGAGCCACTAAAGGAATTACATTCCAAGATGCCACAACGTGCATTAAATTGGTGCAGCAACAATAATGTTTCAGGCTTGATATAGGCATTAGCTAATATGTTCATGATCTTTGTCATTACCTAAACCAATATTTTGATTATTCCAAAAGGTTATTTCAGAAAGTTAAGTGAGCTCTTTGAAAATTATGACCTATCAGGGATAGTGTTTTGGTGAGTAGTTTGGAAAAGTTTTTATTTATAGACATGAGCATTTAATCTTAGCTAAATCACCTTTTATCCTTTGACTTATAAATGACCTCCAAGTTGATAAATTTCACTTCAGATAGTCAAATAAGCCCTATCCGTATTCATGATGTTTGTTTTTCTTCCTAATGAAGGTGCTCATTTTTCCAGATGTAACTAGTTCAACTTCTTACTTCTCTTTGCTCTCGTTGGAGCATATTATAAGGAAAGCTAGAGTTAAAGCCAATACTTGTATTAGAATTGTTTAGCTCATAAGTCCAAAGATCCTTTATGGCGATTGTACTTGTAGACTATGATTTATTCTCAAAACTAACTAGTGTTGATTTAATTTCAAGAATACTACGTTCAAGATTGTTACCTATAAATACACATTTATAGACAACTTGGTCTTTTTTCCATTCCACCATGAGTTTCTTACGGCTTCATTTACATTTTCAATTTTGCTAATATTTTCCCCCCACATTATCATCCCCAAAAAAATTAGAAGTTTGATGTCTATTTTTTCCATATTATTGTCAGAAGTTTCATGACAATTTTAAGAATTAAACATTTTGCACTTTGGCACAAAAATATTTTTTAACATAAAGATTCAACGTTTATAGACAATACAGAATAATGAGTATATAATAAATTACATAATAATGAGAGTATAAGAAAAAATTGCCAATTTTTAGAAGGAAACAAAACATACACCTCGTCAATAAAGATGCACAAATTAACGTAAATACTCTACTTTCTTTTCACTTTGTATTTACAAAACTTGCCTCTTGCATATGGAGCTAAACAATCACACCATTGTTTAACTCCATTGTTTGTAATGTTTTGGTGGTGAAACATTTAATTTTTCAATTGATGATTTCTTGAAGTAGTTTTGTTGTCTTTATGAGTAGGAAAATATTACATGATCCATCCACACCTGCAGCTGCATTTTGCCCCTGAGTTATTGTTTGTGTATGAAAAACTTCAGCAATTTTTGTGTGATTTTACAGCTGCATTGGTTTAATGTTTGGGTGATGAAATGTTTTTTGTTTTGTTGAGTTTTCGTTGTTGCGTTTTTTTTATTTGGGGTTGCTGGTTTGATTGATGATTGAGTGTTGTACAGATATTGTTTTTGTGCAAAAAATGTTCAGTATAGGCATGGTGTTGCAGCTATAATTTTGGTGACGTTTCGGTGATGAAACATTTGTTCGATTGATGTTATTTTGATGTTGCTATGAGTGGACTGATCGTGATTCCTCTCAGTAGTTCTTAGCAAATACTGTTCTACCACTTCCCACACTTTTGGCTAATGGAGCTACATATTTAGTGGAGTGGTTTTATCTCAAGTGTTTTTCTTTGTTTATGTCTTTATTGCTATAATCACTTGAGTTGTTCAATTCTCATTTTTATTATCAAACATTGTTGTGAAAATCTTCTATTGATATTAGCATGAGGTGGTCATGTTATTGGGAGTGATTTACTTTCATGGGGTGTGAGGATAATGGCTAGTGTCAAAGGCTGAGTGAGTCAGCTCAGTAAAACCTTGTATAAAACTATTGTCGTCAGGTGAAAGTGATTAAGCTAGATAAGGGCCTCATAGACGTAGGCAAGATGTGCCGAACTACATTACCAAATTTTGGGTGTTGATTTATTTATTTCGCGTTTAATTTTTTTGTTTTCATTTGTGCTAGAAAATTTATACATTGTTGACAATTTCTTTACATCAAGCAACCACAAATACAATTCAAAACAACTGCGACAAAAACCAAGTTTTTGCGAATGTACATCCTTTCAAATTTTCAATTTACAATTAAAACCTCAAGATTAAATGGTAATGTTCGCGCTGCAATTGTAAGATTTGCCAGAGTCTGAACTTTTTTTGGTTGATTTCCTTTTTTTCAAAACCTTCTCCAAGCCACCCTTAATCTCTTACCTGAAACAATTTTCTTTTTGATTTTGATTACTTTAATTCTAATATTGTTCTTTTTCACGAGTTTCAATCCCATTTTGGTTCATGTGATCTGTTATAACACTTGAATATTGAACCATCTCTTCAAATTGTAATATAATATTGGAGCGTGTGTTTAAGTGTTGGACAATTGATCCATTATCTTGCAGTCTAGCATCCATGATTTTCAACATCTTCAAGATACAATCTTTAACAATTTTGTAAGTCTCTTCACTTTCAGATGCTTTTGTAATCAATTGAACATATAGCCCACACAATTCTTTATACTGCATACTTTGATATATCTTAGGATCCAAATTACTTATATTGATTCCTAAATTTTCAACTCCCATGAATTCAAGTTTTACTTTATGTGTCCACCTTTTCAATACGTACTGACTTGGGATTCCCATAATATTTTTCATAATACAAACTTTCAAAAACATGAGAACATAAAAATCCCAATAAACTTGAATTTTTTATAATTACAATCAACTTTTCCATTTGATGAATCATAAGTAACTGTATGGTAATAACTATTCTTATGAGGGGTAGTTTGATATTTTATGATTGATCTAACTTCTCTAAAACTTTCAACACAAGAATTATGGGACTTACACCACGCATTTTGAAAGCACTTAAACACCTAAAGAGTATAAACACTTGCTGTATGTTTCAAAGTTTTAATTAGATACAATAATGAGGGAGTACTTGTACTTCATTTAAAATGAACCTTTAACTCTTTATATCTATAATCTTCAAGGAGGCTTTCAAAGTGATGAAAAAACTCTAAGAAATACTATTCATGCTCTCAGTTCTTTGTATTTTCGTCATGTTTGCACAAAATATTTGTTTTCCATACATTAAAGCTCATTTTTCCTTTATCCCAAACGTGCTCCTCAGCTAATCATTGTCTTCAAGTTTGTATTTACGCAACATCTCATTCCATGCATTTACAAAATCTTCCTCTTCTTTAAAATCATATATGCATGAGTCAAAATCTTTGAATTGAGATAAAAAACTACTAAAATGGATGGTTGCTTTTTGATAAGTGTGCCAAATACATAAACGATGATGAGTTTCAAGCCATCTTAGAACGAGAGCCTTTGCCATTGCGGCATCTTAGTCTGTAAGAATAGTTTTAGGTCTTTTATCACACATAGCTTTCGCAAAAGCATCAACTATTCATTCAAAAGTGAGGGATGTCTTATCATATAACAATGTAACACCAAAGAGTGTAGTCTACTGGTAATGATTTACACCTACAAGTAATGTAAGGGGACAACCTTCATTGTTCTTCCTATAAATTGTGTCAAAGCAAACCACATCAATAAGATTTGAGTAATTTGCTCTCATCTTTGCATCTGACCAGAAAATGTTAGTTATTAAATCATCTTGATCAACTTGAATAACATAAAAAAAATTTGGATCATCAAATTGCATTTTATGTAAATATCTATAACACCTCTTGTATCTCCTCTTTTCGCATCTCTCGTTCTTTTAGACCGTAAGTAATTTTTGTAATCATCTGGTATGAAACCTAAAATCTCTTGAGCACCTACTTACCTAACCATGACATCAAAAGATGCCTTTAATGGGATTCCTACGTCATTTGCCATTTCAATTTGCATTGCTGTTGATAAACTTATCTTTCGATAAGATTTGTGAATGTGCGTCGTGTTTGGACTCGAGAGGTAGTGATTATGCTTCTCATTAAACTGAACCACACAGAGTTTTCTACTTCTTCGACGACTGACACTCATTTTAGTTTCACAACCAAACCTTGCTTCAGGGCGTGCTGCTCTCACAAACATATCTCGTTTGTCATTTCATCGTTTACCTTCAACACTACGACAAAACATTCTATCAATAAAGTTTCTAGATTTATCTTTGTGGTTTTTGCTTCTCCTTATCCCAAACCCAACTTCTTTAGCATATGCCAAATAGAATTGGTAAGTATCTTCTTTTGTCTTAAACTTCGTTCCAATTTTTGGTGTTAATTCTTTGGATACAAGCTCATCTTCAGCTTCAATCCTGTCAATTTCATTACCATCTACAAATTTTAACTGACGACAAGACAAAGATGCACCCGTCATAGAATTATTAGCTTTTATCCTTAAGCAATAACCTAAATATAATAGACCAAACTTTAAGAATTTAAAAACTTATATTATCAATTAATTAGAATTTGTCGTACGGTTTTTATGGTACATTAAATGGATACATAAATGTTTACCTGTCATGCCAATTATCGACATTTAAACCTTATGGCTGAAGGAAATATACATGCTTCATTATGACTAGAGTAATAAATATTTCTAAAAATCGTTAAAACTCCCTTATTTCACACAACATAAAGAGAATAGTTGAATTTGTTTAATTATATAGTTGAAAAGCACTTAAACGATATGCAGACAACAACAAACCTCGAAGGATTGGTAAACATTTCCTACTTATCCCTCCGAAAGAAAAAAATAAGGACCAATTCTTTTTAATGATTAAACACAATGAATCATAAACCCATGACCAACTAAAATCTTTGAAATTGAAAGCGAAAGGGGAAAATCAAAACAGGGACCGAAAATCGCGTCTAGGATTGCAAACATTTTTCTTCTATGTTGTGTGCTTTTCAGCTTCTTCTCTTGCTGAAAAGCAGGGACAGAAAATCGCGTCTAGGATTGCAAACATTTTTCTTCTATGTTGTGTGCTTTTCACTTTCAGCTTCTTCTCTTGCTGCTGTCGTTTCTGTTGTTGTCTCTCTTCACTGTCATTTCACTCCTCCCTTTCCAGCTACTAACGTTATTTTTAATTTCTGTTGAAGCTGCGTCGTTTTTGTAATGCTTCTGGTTCTCCTTTACGTTTCTATTTCTATCTTGACTGTTACTGTGCTTCCTTTATTTCAGCTGACGTTTTATTCTGCTTCCTCTTCTGTGTTGAGCTACTGCTTCTTCCTTGCTGTGTTTGTTTATGCTATTTGTTTTAATGCTCTGCGTTTTACTCCATGTAATATTGCGTTTTAGCTTCATCTATTGAATTGTGCGATTCATGCCTTCTTTAGCTATATATCAGTCCATTTAGCCTAAAAAGAAACATTTGAACTTAGGCCAATTTTACAGTAAAATTCAAAATAAATATTTTTGGGTCTTAATTAACAAAATATGAGCAACCATGCCCAAATGTGTAATAAAAATAATTAAATGGACTAAATTTAGGAGGATAAAATATGTAATATTTTGCACTTATCAAATTCCCTCATACTTAGCTTTTGGTCGTCCTCGATCAATGAAACACACGTCTAAAAAGAAAAAAAATCATGTTTGAAAAAATTTTAAACTAGCCACATAAGTCCACCTCAAATTCATCAACAAGACAACTATACCAAAAAAATCAAGTAGAAATTAAAAAAATTATGTTAGCAAAGAAAACAATGAAAATACTTGAATTAGGAGACGTCACACCATCCACAAGAACTAACTAAACCATTGAGATTCTTAACATGTAGGCAAGGTTGCTTTACATCTTATAAACAATTAATTAACATTAGAATGAGGTGATTTCATTGGACAGGCCCTCACAAGGATATGTTTACTCAATACTCATAATGTTTTAGGTTACGTGTTTCACTCAAAAGCTCAATCCCAATAAGAAACTCATCTACGAACTTGCATATCGACTCAATTCTCCGCTACTAAATATGGGACAACACACAACACAAATCAAAGGACTTTAGAGGATTGTAATGAGGCTTAGGATAAGGTTAGAAAAATATTTAGGAATGTAGACTAAAATGCCAAGAACATGTGGAGCACAAAGAATCTCTAAAAAGTGAGAGAAAACATCAACCATACATCTCCATCTCATAATCATTGTAAAGCAAAGACCTCCTTCAAAACTCCTCAAATTCATATGAAAAACCATCCGCCATCAAATAAATCCAATTGCCTTTTTTTGGGAAAAAAATTTGTTAGCATATTCAAACCTTTTCTTCACCAAAATGAAGTGAACGAACACATGTTGTGACGAAACAAAATAAACAAATGACAAACTTGTAACATATTTATAGAAACAAACGAACTTGAAATTCACACTTTTTATATTTTTCATTTCTTTCATTTTTTTTGTTTTTTGCTTTTGGAAATAACAACTTACAATTACAATAAATGTAAAATAAAGAACATGACTACGATGACATGTCAAATGATAAATCACAACACTTCATTCACACAACTAAGAGAACCACGACTTTAAACATATGCACCCCCTTACTCCACTTCCAACCACTTATGTTAAAACTTCATGTTCCATAGTTCAAGGCAAGGATAGGGCATAAAAGTTAGGAATAAGTTTGTAATGTGCCTAAAAATAGAAGAAATAGGCTATTAGGCTCAAAAAGGGGTAATTAAAGGATAAAATAAAGCATTAGGTGGGCATTGGCTGTGTAGGTTAAAACAAATGAATACCTTATCATTTTCATGTTATTGTGTGAACCATATGTGTAGTCTCGAAGAGTACCAAGGTAAGGTCAAGAGAGACATCCCACGGAAGAGCACAATGTATACACTAAAAAAAACTGATGCAGATGTGTTAGTCTATATAGGCTACCTCACCAGCTTTTTGGTCTATCCATTTAGTCAAATGTAAAGTTCATTCGTTGCTGCAAAAATTTTCTGTGGGGCTCAACGGGGGATAAACGCCGTCTACCGTTGGTTTCCTGGGATCAGGTATGCCGTCCCTGCCCTGTTGGGGGTCTTGGGCTCAAAAACCTGGTGGTGATGAATTCGGCCCACCACATGAAACTTGGTTGGTCTTTGTTTACTGAGCCGGGTAAGTTGAGCAGTCAGGTTCTTGGTGCTAAATACAAGTTGGGTGGGGATCCTTCTTTGGGGTTGGTTGCTAAATCAGATTCGTCTCCACTCTGGCGTAGCATATGTTCCATTTTTCCTCGACTGTTCGACGGTCTCGCTTGGTCCGTTGGTAATGGGAGATTGGTGCGTTTTTGGGCTGATTGGTGGGTGCAAGGAGTTGCTGGTCCCTTAGCCTCCCATGTCTTGGTTGCGGTCCCTAGCGAGCATTTGGAGCGTAAGGTCTGTGAGTATGTAGGTGTTTGTGGTGGTTGGGATTGGGCTGTTCTCAGTCTATTCCTGCTGTCGAATATCTTGTCCCACATTGCTGCTATTCTCCCACCTACCAACTCACAGGAACCTGATCGGCTCTGTTGGTCAAAGGAACCTAGTGGCTGTTTCTCTACGCGGTCGGCCTATTGCCTCTTACAACAGTCCAGGTGGTCGACTGGAGATCGGATCTGGGAATTAATTTGGAGTTGGAAGGGGCCTCTCCGAATTCAAACACATCTATGGCTTGTCGCGAATGGCAGACTTCTGACCAACGACCGACGATTTCGACTTTCTTTGACTGATTCCCCTGTTTACCCTGATTGCCCGACCCACGTTGAGACTCTAGCTCATGTTTTCAGGGACTGTTGGCGGGCGCGCCTGTCGGACACCGAACCCGAAGCCCGACTGGTCCGGGTGGTAGGCCCTGGCTGATGGTCCACTCCTGGTACCGCTGGCTGACTGCATACTTAATCTGAAGGCTGATACTGACTAATGACTCACTTTGGTGGTGAGCATGCACTGGTTAAAACTTTATGTTGCTCATCTTTGAAAAAGTCAACATTTTGACTCAAATGCCATGTCCGTTAAACGGACATGGGTGTCCGTTAAACGGACACGAGCTGCACCTTAGGTACTGTTTTACCCGAGCCTGTCCGTTAAACGGACAGGCGTGTCCGTTAAACGGACACAAGCTGAACTTGCACACTATTCCTCCCGAATGTGTCCGTTAAACGGACTGGAGTGTCCGTCCAACGGACATGGACTGGCTAAGGGTGATTTCTCACCCGAA
>JAOSBP010194761.1:0-13240 GCA_027563825.1 Erythroxylum mucronatum
CTCTTACATGAAATTAACTTCAAAATCACTAAACCCACTTCATTTCTAAGCTTTCTAACTCATAACCCAACCAAAAGATTAACTAAAAAAATCATAACTTACCTTAAATCTTTAACGAACCAAGTGATTTCTTGGTTCAAAGTGAAGCTTAGCTCATCCTCTATGCTTTTCCTTCTTGGAATTTCACCAAAATCCTCCTTGAACTCACTTAGAAATCAAACCCTAACAAGCTTCTCTTTTCTTCTTCTTTCTTCTCTCTTTCACGACCTCACTCTCTCCCTCTTACTCTTCAATTTCGTCTCTTCCTCTTCTTCTCCTACTAACCCACTTAACTTCTTCTCTTTTATACCTCTTCTAATTCACTTAAGCCCATGAGCCCAAAAGCCCACTTATTTCCCTTTCTTCTTATGTTCACTTAAGCCCATTCAAGCCCATTTGACCTTTAAAGCCCAACTAACACATTTAATTACATTTTCTCATACTACCTAACTCCATTAATGCTACTATGTTAATTAATGTCAACTTAATTTTCTCCCTTAAGGCTCTATAATCAATGTAATCATGCTTAATAACATATAAAAAAATTTCGGGGCTAACATTGCTTCCTATATCATCTCCACACATATATTACATATGTGCTCAATCTTTTCACTTTTCATAATGACCCCAATATTAGATATGTCCTCACAATCTTAACTTTGACAACTTTTACATATATTGCTATCATTATCTCACCTTCTAATTACCGTTATATCGTCATACATACGTATGTTCACAATCAATTCAGAATTATAGATGCATAATTATCCTAAAATTCCGATCTCAATTTCACATATATTTTCTTATGCTAGATCATAATTCTGATTACATTTATCCAACAATCATTTCAAGTCCAAGTTCAACCTCTCAGGGTCATAGAAAATTTTATTTTCTTTCAACTTGGCTTGTACACTTTCAGTCTCATCATTCATATTATATCTCTACTTTCCTTAATCAATCAATAACAATGTATTCACATCTATTTCACATTCAAGGATATACTATCACAGTAGAGGATTGATGTCATATTCAATAATACATCCATCAATACAATTGCGTTGAATCTTTATCGATCATATCTAACCATATACTATTTCTCATTTCTAGATATCCTTAAACTTTCAATTTCTCATATTTTGATAGATCATCATTATCATTGCTTCTAACAGCTTAAACGCTTAACGAATGCTTATGCGTGTGACTCATGGAAATGTACTTAAACTAGGGATCAGTTGCCACTGCATGCTTAGACATGTCTAAAATGCATGTAACTTGACACATTTTTTGAAAATGCCTATGTAAGATACTAAATCTGGGCTCTGATACAAAAAATGTAGCATCCCACTCTCGTAAGTCACGTACCCGACATCCTGAGTGATGTTCGAGTGTGTAACCCAGCAAGGGTGGCATACTGGAAGAGTCAAACACTCGAAACTTAGTATAAGTACTTTTTAAAACATATCACACGCGTATGTGGAAATCAATAATCAAATTGGGTCCACTTTATTCATAAACTTTTTCAATCACATGAGTTTCAACTCTCATTATACATATCATCGAAATCCTAGTAGTCACTTAGGTCCATTTCATTTACAAACATCAGTTGCCATAATTGATATTACACTTTAAAATTACACACATATATTGCATAATAATTGTGGAAATATAATTCAAAAATAAAACCACTGAAGGCATATATAGGTGCAAGTTGATCCCAACCTTTAGTCCATATCTGATTTTAGCGGTGATACTCCAATTAGCCTAAATGGATATCTCCTTTGAACTTGAAAAACCAACTCAGTGATGTAACCATCCACGATGGTTCACCCAATTCATACCATATAACAAATCATATAAGCAGATACTTTCACATCTGATCATTTAGCAAATTGCACCATATATTATTTACTTCATATACCCATTTTCATACAAATACATGTCCACATTATAATTCAATCAGTCAAACACACACTTAATAAGTGTATTTGCATGTTCGTGTGACCCAATTTCAATTATTACATTGTTATAGTTGAGTGCATAAACTATCAAGTATCTATTATGGATACCGAGCTCATTGATATTGTCCTTTCCCCTTTGCTAATACAGGTCTCATTGTATATATCGAGCCTTTGGCTCTATACCACACTCCGAAGCTTTAAGGTCATATTTGGTGGCTACTCATGTCACAAATATCATTATCTGATCATGCATTTTCATATGAAATGCATCACATTTATATTCAACCATTCATCATTTTAAACATTCCCATTTTCAATCCCATTCAAACACATTTACAGTTCCATTTTCATTTATCATCGGGCCTTAGTCTGACATTCAACAAACATGTTGAGAAACAATTATTTCACCAAATTAACATTCAAGGAACACTTCAATATCACATTTATAAGTCAGAATCTTCGAACCTTTTTGTCCAGAATCAGTGCAAACAATCCACATTCAGAACATAATTTCACCAAATTTCACATTCAAGGAACACTTTAATATCACATTCATAAATCAGAATCTTTGGACCATCATGTCTGGAATCAGTTCAAACAATCTACATTCAAAACCCAATATTTAATAGACGATATTAAGTGAAACCGTCTAGGTTACTCACAGTACACTCTAGATAGCTATTGTTTTGAAGTCCCGGTAATGTCTGGATGGTGGCACTCAATGTGCTCCTCTATATCATATAATACATACACATATCACTATTTTCCTTAATGATACATGTACTCATTTATGTACATATATGTACACAGAATACGTACAATGTATGTTCAAGACAATCCCAACTTCCTTATCATTATTCTTGTCACAATATTCATTCATATATCGATACTTAATTGATCAATCTAGATTTGTCTAAAAACATACTTTTGGGTCCACTTTGCATGATTATTCTCATCAGGAAAGTGAAGCAATTTGATAACACTTCCTTATAGAAAATTATTCTCCATGTATTAAGTTTCTAATGATACTAAAATCATACAATTTGATTCAGTATTCTAGAAGTTATACTTAATATACTACAGACTGAGTATATTTGAAATTTTGGCTAGTGTATGATCATGCACTCAAGTTGTACAACTAATATCTCCCAATTCCAATATCCAAAAATTACATACTTTAAACCAATTGAAAACTAAGAGAATAAGCTACAACTTTTATGAAAATAACTTTGTCTAATCCTGCCTACATCAATACAGTTTATTCGATCATATCAGGATATGATTTCTGTCTCGAGTAGTGCTACAGCCTAAGCCAAGACTCAATTTCAAGCTAAATTTTAAGACCCTTAAGGATATAATTCAAATTCAATTTCTCTTAAAAATTGCATCCAAATGTATCTAGTTCAATTTAAATATAAAAAAAATCTCATTTGGAAGTCTACAGATCAAAATATAGCCAAAATATTGAAACATGATCAATGAAATCATTCTAGTTAATAATATTCCAGCACATACACCATTTCATCCTAAATTTATCACTTAATATTTTCCGAATGGATTTAGGTGTTCATAAATTATTGCGGAGATGAAGAACAGTGTGTTATGAGTCTATTGGTTTAACTCTTATGTCATTTGAATGTAAGGAGAAGAAGTTATAATAAAAAGAACAAAGGATGTTCAGAGAATACAACTAACATATTCCAACAATTCTTCTTCACTAATATCACATGCATTTCAATCCAATTCAAGTATCATTCACATACCATTTAACATGTCTTAAAGTTTAGATTGTTACTTACCTATTACACTTCCAATCCAACATAAAACTGATGACTAAACCAAGTCTCCATGCAAGCAAAATCAACACAAACTTATGGTGAAAGCAAGGTGATTTTTGGATAGCAATATAAAGATCATAATCAGCTAGTTTTCTTGGCAATGTGGTGAAGGATTTATGTCTGATTTTCATGTAGAACTTTAGCTAAGGTTAAGAATAAAATACAAAGAAGAGTTAGAGCAATTTCGGTGGAGAAAGGTGAGGGAAACAACAGAAACTTTGCTGTTGGAATTTGCTCTATCATCATGCTAGGTGTCAACTTGTAAACTCACCATATGTCTTAAGGCATGCTAGCCATCTGCTCAACAATTATGCTGCCACTAATCCACTCATTATGCTGCCATTTTCCACTCTTTAATCAGTCCACATGTCACTCTAAGATTGATCCACTTGTCATTTAATTACTAGTCCATTTGTCAAATATTTAACTATGCCAAATGTCACTCAATTATAGGCTAAATCATCCAAAACTTTCATGTATCAATTTATCCTATCACTTGGCATTTTTCCTAGTCCAAATGTACATTTTATTATATCAAATTTCTATCTATAACATTTAATTCCAAATTTTTTATTTGAAATCCAATCATACCAAAATTCAAGACATATCAAAACACAATTCACATTATGATAACTTAACATTTTTCATGCCCCGGGATAAGTTAATGAATGCTTGTACAATCATTTTAATGTGCAAAAATTTAATATTCAAGTGTATGTGTATGCTACATTATGCATAAGCATGAAATAAATTTTCTAATTTCTCATTTACCTCACTTGTAAACTATTTTAGGCTTATCATGATTAACAAGATGTTACATATTATTAGCAGAGATGTGTCATTTGATGAATATGCTATGTTGGGTCAGAAAGAGGAGTATGATAATCATGCAGTTAATAAAGATCAAGGTGCTAGCTAAAAGGTGGAGTTTAAAATTGAAACTCCAAAATGACAACAAAAGATCTTGTTCAACAACCCAGGGAAGAAGAGCAAGATTTATAAAGTATAGCAACAAGGAGAACGAGAGGGCAGCGAAGAATTAGTATTACTGATACTAATTCTATTGCATATGCATTTACAGTAGGAAAGAATAATAATTCTGATGAACCTAGAAAATATAAGGAGACAATTGAGAGTAAAGAAGCATTAAAATGGTTGATTGCGATGAATGAAGAGATGCAGTCTCTTGAAAAGAACAAAACCTGGGATCTAGTACCTCTACCAAAAGGTGCGAAACCAATAGGATGCAAATGGGTGTTCAAAAGGAAAGAAGGCATTCCTAGAGTTGAACCAACCAGGTTTAAAGCATGCTTATGGCCAAGGCTTTATTCACAAAAGGAAGGGATTGATTACCACGAAGCGTTCTCACCAATTGTGAAGCATAAAACCATTCGAGATATTTTGTCCATAGTAAGTGCATTTAACTTGGAGTTAGAACAACGTGATATCAAAACTGTGTTCTTACATGGAAACCTAGAAGAACAAATCTAGATGTCACAGCTAAAGGGGTTCCTTGACAATAAGAAATCAGAGCACATATGTTTGCTAAAAAAATCCTCACAGTGGATAATCCCACATCAAAAAGAGACTTGAAGTGAGTTTTATACAAAGATATGACTCATAACCTATTGCCTTAATATTTTAGGTTGAGATATGATGTCTTGTTTGTATATGGGCTCACTTGGATCAGGTCCACTTTCTATCCAGGCCCCCTCAAAACCCTTCATTGTTATCACAGCTAGGTTGGCGAAGTCTGATGAACATAGATTCATAGATTTGGTTCAAATGAATGGATGATTCATGGTGTAACATCCCACCCCCTATTGGAAGGGTAGAATAGTAATTTGGAAAGGGCTGAGAGTGGTTAGGATTGTTTTGAAATACTCATGATTACCCTTACATGTGAATAGTAAAATTTGCACATGAAAATAACTGTACATGCATTCATGACATTTCCCGATATATGTACCTAAATGTGATTTTGTTGTGAAAAATGTGATATTTGTGCTTGAAAAATTAATTGGAGTGATTTTTTGTGTGTTTTACATTTTTGGGGAAATTTAAAAATTTTTCTAGAATTTTTCGAGAAAAATTTCCAGATCGGAAAAATCGCCAAGCGGCGGACTGATTGGTTTCAGGTACTGGAAATGACTGTCCAATGGCACTGGAATATTGGGTACATGATTTTAGGATTTATTAAATTGAGTCATTGGAATTTGGAAAGAAATTGGTGTAGAAATTAGAATTGAATTTGGAAAAAAATTAAGTGATTTTACAAGATTGTGACATGTGGCAAGTGACACATGTCACTTGCCTAACATGCCACCAAGGTTAGTCTTCTTTTAAATTAAACCCTCCTTTTTGTTAGTCATTCACGACACTCTCATTCTAAATGGGTTTTGGTGGCTTTCTTCTTATTTCTCTCCATCTTCGTAGCTTTCTCCTCCCTCTCTTCTTCTTGATTTTTTTTGCTTGCTTCTTTGTTCTACCTCCTTCTTCATGGCTTGCTCTTCTTTTGGTCTTAAAAACACAAAACAAAAGTTCAACCTAAGCCTTCAAGATGATGAGCATTTATGAGAAGGGAAATTAGGAAGTTAGTGACAATTGGAAGATTTGAAGCTTGATTAGGTAAGAATTATGTTTTTGTCTTGTTTTGTTGTTAAATGCATTAATTGTGATGTTTGTACACTAAATTGTATGAGACTTATGTTGGTGTATATGGGTATGTAAGTTGGTTTTTTAATTGATGAATGATTGATGATTAGTGGGGTAAAATCTAATGAATGTAAAAAGGGATATGTAAGATGATTTGAAGTGAAAGTTGAGTAAGATGAGTGTAGAAAATGATGGATGAAAGGGGGGTGTGTATGTGCTGAAATTTGGTGGACCAATGTTTAAGGGTAGGTTGTGAGTGAGTAATAGTTAATATGTGAAGTGAATTGAATGAAAAGTGGTATAGAAGTGGTATTGGAATGATAGGATTTGGTTTAGGTGTAAAATCTGGAAAATTTGTTTTGTTTAGGTTTCAATGTTTTGATCATAACTTTTTATGTGGTTATGCAATTGATGAGGTTTGGTTTGAATTAAACATGAGAAGTGTGGTTAGAATTCTTATGAAGGAAGTGCTATCCAATTGTGGCTTGAAGGGGTTTGAATTTTGTCTTGAAAGTGAGTTATAAGTGCAGTATGAACAGTAACCAAGAAATGTGACCTGAAACTTTGATGAATTTTTCTAGGTTGATCTAGGTTGAATTTGTGAAATTGGTCTTAACGAAAGTTGAAGATTTTCTTGTTATCTTGTTTAGGGTTGAAGATTTTCTTGCCCTTGCACTTAGCCTTTAAAAATTGCTATCTTGCTTCTATATTTTGAGCAGGTAAATGACATAATTTGGAAAAACTTTCTTCTCAAAAAATGTTCCTCTATGTCTCATCTTTAAAATGACACCAAAAATGCTCAAATCGGTTCAGAAACGAAGGAGTTATGGCCAAAATACTCGTTCAGCTCTAACTAATCCGAGACTGAACATTAACCCAACTTCAATCCAGAAATTGACCATTTGTGGGACTAAATTAAAATTCGGTCCCTTCATATGACTTGTAGCCCCATATCTCAATTTTATTTTGCCTCAAGAATTAGCTCAATCGGAGCTCCACAGCTCTCGAATTTCTCAAAATACCGAACCATGTTCAGAAAAGTATCCAAGTTATCTCACTTTGATTTCAATCAATCATCCTCAATTTAATCTCTAAAATTCATAATTCTCCATGAACAGATAGGG
Source organism: Erythroxylum mucronatum (assembly GCA_027563825.1). Lineage (NCBI taxonomy): Eukaryota > Viridiplantae > Streptophyta > Magnoliopsida > Malpighiales > Erythroxylaceae > Erythroxylum > Erythroxylum mucronatum. Next base: position 7,615 of record JAOSBP010194761.1, read on the forward strand.
GACATCTTAGGAATCCAACGCTTCAAAAATTGGATCAATCGGATGTCAAACGGAGAATTTATAAACGAAAGAGTGGAAATATTTTTTAAAAAAATTCAAAATTGGGAGTCGCACTTTAGCAGCCGGCTCGCGATTGCGAGCCGAGACGAAAAGAAGCCTGCTTGAGATCACGAGCCGAAGAAAAATGAAGGCTCGCAAGTGCGACGGCTCGCTAGTGCAAGCCTCGGCCAAAAACAGCCAGCTCGCGATCGCGAAATGGCTGCTTCTATTTTTCCCTCTTTTTTTAAAAAACACAGAACTTCAAAAATTCATAACTTTTGATCCCGAACTCCAAATTTAACCAATTTGGTATCAATAAAAAGCTTAAAGGAAGCTCTACAACTTCCTTGAAGAACTCGAAAATCAATTTCATCACTAAAAGGGTCCAAAACCCAATCAAACTTTCTATCCAAATTAATAAATCCCTAAACAAGGACTTAACTTTGAAAATTTCTATCTTTCAACTCCAAAGTCCAAACATGTCATATTTTATATCAATGTAAAGATCAAAATGAATCCTACAACTTCCATGAAGACCCTAAGGGCAATTTCTCACTTTATAAGGGTCAAAAGTCATTCGAAAGTCTCTGTCCTGGAAAATCAATCCTAAACGACATCAAGACTTCGATCGATCATAACTTCTAGCTCCGATATCGAAAAGTATCATTCTTTATGGCTACAGAAAACTCTCAACATAATCTACAAGTTTCATGTAGATCATTTTCTCAAATTCCGCCCAAATCAAAAAGTCAACTCTTCATCCTCAAAAGTCAAAACTTTCTAATTTCTTCAATTCTCACACTCTTTCTCTTTATTTCTTGATTTTTTATTCCATTTACATCAAATTAATCACTAAAATTGTCATGGAAACCTAATACACACAAATTTATTCAAAGACTTCCAAGTTAACAAAACCAAAATCCACTTCTTTTCACATCAATTTCATTTAACTCTAAAACACCCACAGGACATACATACTCAAAATCACCTATTTCATTCATTTAATAATTTCTAATTTCCAAAAAAATTCGGGGTCCAACACTTATTTCAATCAAATTCACATTTAAGGATCACTTCAACGTTCTCACATTTGTCAAACTCCTCGGACATATATTGTCCGGAATCAACACAGTCGCATCAATCATATTAATAATAATTCAATGAAAAAATTTAAAACAGAACAAATTGTTAAAATATGACCATCTAGGTCGACTCACAGTACGCTCCAGATGAGCATTTGCTTCCAAGTTATGGAAACGTTTGAATGCGAACGTTTATCCTGCACATCCAAATTATGCAATATACATATTACACACATATTAATAACTTTGCACAATTATAAGCATTTATTTATACACTGTATATGGACTATGTACAATGCATGCTCAATGGCAATCCTGGGTATATTATCAATTTTCACAACTTATGTACATTCTCTTTTTATAACTCAATTACTCGTCTTTTCATTGTTAGCATTATTTGCTCTTATTATCAAATTCTCATTCACATTAACTTGGTACACTTTACTCCTCTTCTTTGAATCACAACCTCAATAATGTGAATATTTTTATTCCCAAACAAACTCATACCTTTGGCACTTTGATATCAACACTTCATTCACTAATGTTATTCCAATATTACAAGATTACACATTATCCAAGCTCTCCTTTCTTCTTATAAATTTCTCCAAATTTCTAGACCTTTGGGTTTGTTTTCCACGATCAATTAGACAATGCAAACGAAGTAATTTGGCAACATTTTCTTCTATAAAAATGTTCCCCATCGTCTTAAGTTTCTAATGACACCAAAATCATTCAATTTTGTTCAGTCTTTTGAACTTTATACTCCAAATATTTTTGGACTGTTCTCATTCTGTAACAGTATACTATACTCAACTTCCATCTAGAAATTAAAAGTCTTAGAGACTAAATCAAAATTCGACTTCTCATATAATTTGTAGCTCTATGTCTCTAGTTTACTCCAAATCAAATATCATCTCATTTAGATGACTATATAACAAGATATTGTTAAAATACCGAAGCCTGCTCAATGAAATCTTCCTAGTTATCATGTTCCAGCACAGTCAACTTAAATCCAATAACCCCACTAATAAATTAAGTCACATCCATGAAACATAAACTCATGGCTGTGCAAGAGTCACAGGCGTGCAATAAAAACTCATGTCGTGTACACCAACGAAAATAAATAACGGCCGTGAGACTTTAACGCACGGTCGTGCACGCCAAAATAGACCAAACCCACATTTTTCACTCAATCTCTCCCCAATGATTTCAAATGGCTTAGATTTTTGGTGGAGATGTAGATTAGTGTGTTACGAGTCCAATGGTTTAAGTCCCATGTCATTTGTATCGGGAGAAGAAGTTATAGTGAGTTGGATGACAGATGTTCAAAAATAATCATTTTTCAGAGAACTCGCAAGTCACGATTGTGCGCCTGTACGATCGTGACCCGCAACTTCATTAGCACGATCGCGACTTGTGAACTTCATCAGCGAAGTTAGCACGATCGCGACTCGTGATCTTTATTCTTTCTTCTCTTCTTCACCGAACAACTTCTTCTTCTTCTCTCCCTCTGTAGTTTTCCAGATTTTTATTCTCACTTCAATCTTCTTCATTTAACACAAATAACACTTGAACTAACTCTTCTAACTTCATTTCAGTTCATCAACACACAACAATTCAAAAATCCAAGATTTAATGCCAATATCAAAAACATCTCATATTCACGCATTTTCACTTTCCTGCTTTTCTTCATTTTCTTCACTGCTGCACTTTTTCATCTCTTGTACATTTTCCATTATTTTCACTTTATTTTCAAATCTCATTATACTAAAATCATTCACAAACAACTCCAAAAATCTAGATTAAAACACAAACATTAAGAACATAAAAATTCATTCACGACTGCTCTTCATGTTTTCTGCATTTCTTCTTTCATTTTTCTGCATTTTCATTTTCTTCTATAATAATCCATTTAATCACTCTTTCTCATATCCAGACATCACCTTACACCTATTTCTTATTTCTAAACTTATTTTTGATCATCTGTGCTAACACTCAGAAATTTGCGTGAACAATAGTGAAGCCCAATATACACGTATATCAACAGTAACAAAAATGGAGCAAACATCTTTCATATCTCTAAAAATTTTTACACTCTTTTTATTCCTATGTTCATTGATCTTTCACTCTCAAAGATCATTTTAACACTACCCTATGACATTTTGATCACTAAATCTGTAAAATCAACATATGTAGTAGACCTTGGTTTTTCACTTGCGTTTCACCGTATGTACATTTTCATTTTATAACATCAATGGCTAAATAACATAATGCATGTTTCATCTTATGCAACAATAAAGAACCATAAAATTCTTACTTGTCTAAAACTCCAAAACCTTCGAGATCACGTGAACCCTAGCTTTCCAATAATATCCGATCATCAACAGTTAAGAGTTGTAGGGTTAGGTATTTTGGTTATAGTGAAGAAGATAACAAAAAGAGGTAACAAGCTAAAAATGAGAGCAAGGCTTGCTTTGTGACGATAAGAAATTTTTGAAAGAAATGAAGCTTCCAGAAGTTGAAGAAAGTCTCGTAGAAGATATTTTAAGACAATAACAACAATGTCTTTATCTTTCTAAGTTAAAAAAGAACGTGAGCTTAAGATTTGGACACATGTCCAATTCCTAAGACTTTAACTAGTTCTTATTGAACTAGTTCCATAACTCCTATCTTTTTATTCCAATTATCACCAAAATTTTCCAATAATCTCTTCTTACAAATTCTAAAGTCATCTATAAATTTTCAAAAATCATTTTCAAAATTCTACAATATCATTTGGTTTCTTATTTCTATTTTCCATTCACCAATTTACACACTAAGCAGCATTTTTCCTAGTATAATAATATTCAACCTTTTCGGAAATTATTCCTAAAATTCACCAAAATTCAAAATCAACAATTTATATTCTCCAATTCAGATTTCAATGCAAATAAATCACAATTCTTAATAATATCATATTAACAAATCAATTATACCTGGACTATCAATGGATGCAATTACAATCATCTTAATGTGTGCAAACATTCAAATTCACGTGCGTATATGCTAACATTATGCATGAGCATGAGATGCATTTTTCTTAATCCCTTATTGATCTCACATGTACTATATTTTTGGGTTCTAACTCTTAATATGGGAACGAGATGTTATGTTTCTCCCCTCCTTAATAAATTTTGTCATCGAAATTCTTATCTAATTGATCAGGAAAGCGGGGGTATTGTTTCCCCAAATACTTCTCTGTTTCCCATTTAACTTCATTACTCGAATAATTTCTTCCAATTGACCATAGTCAATGTAATAAATCAATCCTCTAATTATTTCTTCAGATATCACACTATCTTAACTGTTTCCTCAATATAATTCAGCTTATTTAAAATTTTTCACTTCGTAAGCTGACAATACACCTTTATTGATAATATAACTCATAAGTTACTATTCCTATGCTTTCAATGACTTCCCCAATACAATTCGAGCTTAATTTATCTGTTTCCTAATTTGAGCACACCTTACCAAGGTGGTACACTTAGAAACAATTCATCTTTCCTTTAATAATTCACATCTCTTCAATGTTAATACACTCCACTCTTATGTCTATCTCACTATATTCCATAACCTCGATGTTGATCCATCAAATTCATTCATCTTTCATAAACCACTTAATTTCTATTACAGATTCATTTCACCCACTAACCGTATCTTGAATTTATTCTAGCCTTTAACCAATTTTAGGCCCTCTTTATTTCAATGTAAGGGCAAACGACTCTTTTTGTCGTATAACACCTCATACAATATTTTAATGATATCACTATGATAACAATTGTTATGCCTCTATCCAATTAGAACTATACATTGATCTTATGTTCCTATGAACTCTAAAATATAAGCTTTAAACATATCTCTAACAGTTAAGACTGTTGGTAACTCATACATATAGTCACTTATTTCTACATCCTTTGCCGTTAAGTACTATTCGGTGTATCCCTACTAGGATGTATAGCTTCGGTTGTTTCTTATGCTTTCTCTAACAGTCTCTTTATCGAGTACACATACTTCTTATTTCAATCACAAAGTATCATTTTTCCTGTTCAACTCAAAAGTCAGATTCATTTCCAATTCCTCAATAAGATTCACAATTTTTGAATCCTTAATTTGAGCTTTGCTAATCTTTTCATATGAAATTGATCTTAAATTCAACAGCTAATAGTACTTTGAGTTGCCCAAAATTCAACTCAACATTCTATGCTCTCATTGCACTAGGTTTGGTAACCTTAATATCTAAATTTGTGATACACTGTTATTGAATTTTCTGTTCAATGCATCAGATTACAACACTATCTTTACTAGGAAATACTCATTTGTACATCATAATCTTCCAGTACCTCTATCCATTATCTCAGTCTCATTTTTAATTCTTTCAACTCATGAGGATTAATTGTCTCTATGTATACAGGAATCACTTTATGATGTTACAACAAATTGCATCTTAATCTTTAATAGGAAACTTC
>JAOSBP010194903.1:0-13226 GCA_027563825.1 Erythroxylum mucronatum
AAGAGAAGATTTATCGGTTGTTTGGGAGAGAGAAACCTGTTCACGGGGTTCTTGGTGGAGGAAAAGGTACAAAACTATGTAGTTTCCTAATTGCTTTTGTGTAATATGCTAGAGTTCTTGATTGTACTTTTTCGTCTTGTACCAATTTGTTATGATTGATTGAATCTAACACTTTTTATATAAAATCAAATATAGATACTAACCAATCAGCTGTTGGTTGTTAGCTTTTCAAACAGCTAACAACAACGTTTGAAGAATAGCTTTTTAATAAACTTATTGAAACTAATCAGCTGAAAACGAAAGCGCTGTAATATATGTAGGGACAGATTCAGAAATTTTTTTAAGTGGGGTAAAATTTTACTGGAGACAAAAAAAATTTAATAGGAGCAAAATTTTAATGAGAGCAAAATTTTAATTTTTTATGAGTTAAAATTTAAAATAATATTTTTTTATGTAAAATTTTTTGGAATCAGTGGGGGCAAGTGTCTCCACCACTTGCCCCCACTGTGACTCCGTCCCTAAATATATGAGCGTTTTCATCGATCAGCTGAAATGAAATGAAGTAAAATCTAACTATATCCTTTCTTAAGTTAATGCATGCATATATGTTTGTATGCATGCATTAACTTAAGAAAGGAAAAAAAGGAAGAAATGAAAGCTAACAGAAGATTAGAGGAAGTGACTAATAATGACATGACTGTGGAAACATGAAGTCAGAAGATCCACGATCACAGTTCTTCTTCTTCCGACTTAGAGAAGAAGGAGAAGAAGCCGGAATCTCCGTCGTTGGTGAAAGAGAATATTTAAAGCGTGCTGATTTCGTCTGAACTAATGCTAAAAAATAAGATTTAAATAATATTTTTTTAGAAAATTTAGTAAAAGATTTAGTTAAGAAATGTAAATGCACCTGACATTCTAATAAATTAAAAAGTTTGCTTGAGGCATATGTGACAACTTCTCGTGCCGGTCGAAGTTTACAAATAACAAATTCCTAACTCCCAATACAGAACTGCCGACTCCATTACCAATCTTAACTCCCCACTCCCTTTTTGGTGACCAAAACTCTGCCGACCTCACTCGTATTAAATTCACGTAGACATGAATGCCATACATCACTGCTCGTGGTCTTCCCTGGGAAGGCTCCAAATACTCTAAGCCTGCCAACTAATCAGCACATATCTTTAGTCTCTCTCTCTCTCTTTAAAAAAAAAAAATTATCGTGAAGACTATGAGAAAGTAAAGGGATAAGGTCGGAGGTGCAATTGTCGTTGAAGAAAGAAAAGCAAGTCTTAAGGTTGCTATATATAATATCAACAATTGTGGCTGCAATTGTTGACTGATGACGGCCAACAAATGGCCGCAAACACGGAAAGGCCGAAAGGCACTCTTGCCTATAAAAAAAATAGGAGTAACGCGAAGAGAAAGGCAAAAAAACGAGATTCAAAGAAGTGAGGTAAGAGAGAAAAGAAAGAAAAATAGAGAAAAAATATTTTGTATACTTTTGATTGAATTTTTTTTTGTACTTTTTTAGTTTTTTCAGTAATAAAATTTTTATATTTTTATCTATAATTTTTACCTTAATTTAAAAAAATTTTACGTAAAATTTGTGTTTATTACAATTTCTTCACTCCTATTTAGCTGCAAATTTACTCTAATCCGATCTATCATATAACACCCATAAAATAAGTGTAATCAAACAAAGAACTTGGAATCATTAGTTGAATTTGCGTGAACCATATTATGGAGTGTTTATCACGCCACCACCTGAAGCAAGCAACTTACTGTTTCTCCCGTCTTTTATATGGAGAACGTGCTTGGTTGGATTTGATAAAGTCTCGATAAAATTAACCACGAGATTTCCTGAAAATCAAATTAAATGCATTGATGAAATAAATTGACATTTCGGGCAGTAACAAAATAATGAAATTGTAAACAGGAGAGATAAGACCCACCAAGACGGAGCACTGAAATTGAAGCAGTTGAGTCAGTTTTAATAATTATTAATAAATATAATTAAATTTAAAATATCTGCAACATATATGAATTTTGAATAAAATTTTGTATAATAATTAAAGTATATTTAAAATAAATATTAACATATAAATTGAAAGTTAATTTAAAATTATTTATTTCATAAAATAAAATAATGTTTACAAATAATTTATTAATAAGAGGATTAAATAATTTTATCAGATTAAAAATAATTTATCATTAATAATTAAACAATGTTTTTTGTTTAAAAGAAAAATAAAACTAAAAATAGAAAATAAATATAAAAAATTACAATTAAAAAAATCGAAGTAGAATTAAACTTTACTACCTGCACAACACAACTCCTTACTTGAGTAAGAGGCATTACGTGATACTGTACGATAACCTCTTTAAATTACTAACTTATCCACTTCTGTTAAATTAATAATAGATCAAGCTGAGATAGATTTAAAATCTTTTTTGATTTGAGTTTAGCATTAATCAATATTTTAAAATTTTAATCATTTATGTTAGTTTAAAAATAAAAATTTTAAATCGATTTGTATTTTTAACTTTTCAGTTTGGTTTAGTTTGATAATTTTTATTGTTAAAAATTAATTAATTAATTAATTAATCAATCAATTATATCATTTAACTGTTTCTAATTAAACTATAAACTAACGATTTTTTCATTAATATTTTAAATATATAAATTTCATTCAATTTTAGAACGAATTCATGTCAGTTGAAAATTTTAAACCTTCAACTTTTTATTTTATTGTGCGGTAAAATTTTAAAACATTATTCGGAGCTATCAAACACATCAATTTAATTATTGTTGGAGATGAGAATCGCAACACTTGGTGCATTATTTAAGAAAGAAATGCGTAGACTTGAAGTCGTCTTAAGATAAAATGCATAGAAAGTTCGCGATAGTCATTTTGTATTAAATAAATTATTAGTACTTTTCAATTGTCGTCACAGATTCTTCCATTATTAAATAAAATAATATTATTTTATTTAAAATAATTTCACTCAATTTAAATTAAATTGGTAAATTTTAAATGAAATTTAAATTCGAAAGATTTAATTTGAATTAAATTTAAAATTTATTTTTATTCTCTTTAATCTGATTATATATTTGCAAAATAAAAAATTTATGATGCAAAATTTATTTAATTCCTTCTATTCTGTTACGGGCTCGGCAGAAATACTACATGAGTCTTCCTTTTGATTGGGCCTCTAAACACTCAACCTAATTCAAAGCTCTCTTAAGCATTCTCCTTAGTCCTTGCTAAAGTTAGAACCTGGGGGAGGCAACTAATGTAGGCCAACTCTTTTTTTTCTGATAATAGTAGTTAAAAATTGAAAAAAGGAAAGCTAACAGAAGATTGGGAGGAATCTCTCGTCGTCTTGGTGTCTACCCTTTTGAAGCTCTTATATCTTTGATATGTAAGACTAAGCCCTGTTTGGTTCAGCTTTTGGAGGGTTCAAAAGTATTTTTGTCTACCGCAAAAACTATTTTAAAGAAAAATTAGGTATTTGGCAGTAAATTTCAAAAGCATCGTAGAAATAGCTTTTTTAAAAGCTCAAATATAGCCTTTTCAAAAGCTAAAATTTGGAGCTTTTCAGAAAAACTCAAATAATAACTTTTTCGGGAAGCTGATTTTTATGATACTTCCGTCACTTGCGTACAAAACCAATAGCAGTGTCTGTTCTCCTCAAAACAAAACTCATAGCCGACTCTATTTTGTTTCTACTCATCTTCTCCATCGCTCAAGACCTCCTCTTCTTGATCAAGACCATGAGAAAAAGAAACTTTACGCACGAAACGAGACGAAAGGCACTTTTCTTGGACAGCTCCAAAGGACTGAAAGACAGAAGTGGGAACTGAAATGGGTCTGAAGTGAAGCTTCAGAGAAGACGAGACAGGGGAAACAAAAGAGAGTGAAGTGGGTTTGCTTGGGTTGCATAAAGATACGATTTTGAGGTTCAAGGAAGGTAAGACGAGAGATGAGGTACAGCTTGTAGACATTGTCATCGCTTTACCGTTGGGTTTGCCTTCAAAGTTCGAAGATAAGTGTCTAAACGATAAGGTTTTTGCTCAGGACTCGACTCGTAACTTTTTGACAGGAAGGACACCTTTAAGAGCAGAGGGTTTTGTGGGGTTAAGACTTGAACGGTGTTCATGTACATGATACTTGCTGTAGTAACAGCTGCAACCTGCCTGCTGATTTTTTGATCCGTCCACTAGGGCACTTTTAAGCCCAGAAAGGTTTCATCAACCATTTCTAGCCGTTCATCATCATTCAAGATGGATGATTAATTGTGAGAGGGCTGATAAGATGCCAGCGGTCGTGCCGCCACTCCACAAAGATCTTCCAGCTAGTGGACACACACACACCAGCGGAGATATTTTACTCACAAAATGATAGCTCCGTTCCGTTCTCCAGTCTTGAAAAAGGTTAAAACTTTCTCGTTACATCTTATCTTTGTTATTTATAGAAGTTATTCTATAGACAAAATTTATTCGATCTAAAACTTGATTCATTATTATGATAGATTGTGGTTGAGAATTGAGATAACAACTGTGTTAGTTTGTTATATTGAATTATTTCTTCATGTAATTATTTTATTAAATGCTTTAAAATTCTTCGTGTCAAAAATTATAATCATATCAAATTTTTAGTAAAAATCTATAGTTAGATCATGGTTTTAGATTTCATTCCGTACCGGTCGATACTCAGAGAACCGAACGAAATAAAGGCTTTATGTATCGGATGTAAATATTGGTTAATACTGATCTGTTTCATTTGGTACTGGCCTATATTTATAATACTGACCATATACTAGCCGGTATCAAAAATTTTAAAATATATAGGAATTTATTAGCAAAATTTTCTCATACTCTTTCTTTTTTTAAAAGTTTTTTAATTAGTTATTTAGTTCAACTTTTTATTGTCTTTTTTGAAATTAAACTAAATAACTAATTAAAAATCAAAATAAAAAGTTGAATTAAATAACTAATTAAAAAACTTTTAAAAAAGAAAAATAAATGTTTTTATTACTAATAATAATTATATATTAAATAAAACTTAAAATAAATTATTTTATTTTAATTTATTTTAATCTTTTATATAATATTTATTAATAAAAATAGTCTATTTTTAAAATAAATAATTTAAAAATTATTATTTATAAACTAATATTTATTTTATATATTTTTAAATATTTAAATCAAATTTTATTTGAATCTTATATATTTTAAAAATATTTTTAAATTTAATTTCATTTATTAATAATTATTAAAATATTAAAATAAATTAAATTAAGATATTTATCATTTTAGTAATAATTAATTTTAATTAAATAAATATAATATATTTAATTGATAGCAAATTAAATAATATATGTTTTGTTTCATATTTCAATTCTACTTGGTTGTTTCTTTGTCACAAACACTTGGTATAAATTGTAATAATTTGAGAGTTAAGGATAGTTATTGTTCTTTTTATTGAATATTTTGATGTAATTATTATTTATTATATAATGAAAATTGAAATTATAATATTTTAAATACTTTGTATTGTTCTTAATTTTATATTTATATGATAACGATTGTCTTTTTTCCTATAAATCGTGGTTATTATTTATATGTGAAATATCTAAAAATTATTGTTATTTTATATTAATTGTGATTATTATTTATTATTATGATTTTTAGAGACAGGGTTAGGGATGTTAATGGGTCGGGTCGGGTCGGACCAGGGTTGCTCATAACTCGACTCGGCCCGTGTGGCTTGTGGCGGGCCGAACCAAACCCAACCCGTCATATATATATATTTTTAAGAAAAAGTTAAAAACGACGTTGTTTTTGAAGGAATAGTTGCCCGTCGCCCGCCCGTGATCAAGCTGTAGCCCATTCAAATCGGGCCAAAATTAGGCTGGGCAGGCAAAGCTGGTTTTACCATCCTTAGACATGGTTAAAAGTATACAATACAACTGTATAATATAACAATGAACTGTTTTGCAATTTTTTAAAAAAATTAGGAACTATTTTATAAATTTAAAAAATTACCCGAAATAGTATCCAGTATTGATCGATATCAGTATAGTACCGTACCAGAACTTAATCCGATTCCAAGTCCCGTGTTATATTTGCAACATTGAGTTGGATAAAGCATTAAAATCAAATCAATAATATAACAAATAGAAAAATAAAGCAAGATCATAAGAAAACATTGAATATTATTATAGTTTGACCGCTGAAGTCATTCTTCTACAAGTTATAATATTCAATAATAATAATAATACCAATAGCAATATTTAAAAAATGCAAAAGCTTGACGGGTGATTGAGTGTTTACTACAGCTAATATTTTTGTAAAAGAAAATAATGTAAATGTCAAAGCTTTAAGAAAGATAATTCACTTTGTATTTAAGTAGGATGAAGCATTAATAATAGGGAAGGCAGTGGCACAAAACTAATGCCTAGCCTAAGCTTGGCCCAAGCCTAATCAGGCTCGAGGCATGCAATATGAGTCTAAACACAATTGAGTTTGGGCTGAAACCCGATTCAACCTAGGGCTTAGTCAATTATTTTTTAAATTTAAAAAATGATATCGTTTTATTTAAAATGACGTTATTTTAAAAAAAATTAAAGATTAAAAAAATCAAAGGTCGATTAAACTAAATTGAACTATCCAATTCAAACCAACGTGCATCGAGTCGAGTTAGGCTTGAGCTTAATTGTCTAGCCTAATTAATTAAAAAAAACTTTAAGCTTAATTGTCAAGCCTAATTAATTAAAAAAACTTTAAGCTTAATTGTCAAGCCTAATTAATTAAAAAAAACTTTAAGCTTTTGGAAGAAGAAAAGAGGTTTAATACAAGATTTTACAAAAAAGGCTCTGGTTTTAGTATGACTTTTGTATGGAAGGAGGATGGATACAAGCAGGGCCGACCTTGGGCAGGGGCCAGCGGGGCACCCGCCCAGGGCCCACTATAAGAGGGGGCCCCAGGGCCCCTCTCTAAACTAACGTAACTGTTCTAGCTCTGTTGATGGCGGTGAGACTTGGAAGCTTCGGCTTAGTTTATACGTAACAAATGGGCCTTGCTTTAGATTCTTATAGAGGGAATACACTATAAGTTAATGGAGGAAACTTTAATTTTCATGTAAAAGTCAAAGAAAGAGGGAGAAGTGTAAGTCGACAATTGGCTGCAGCGCAAGCAACTTGTCTTATGAGAATGAATACTTGTCTTCAAGAAAGTTTCAAAAGGGGAGAGCTGTGTTGTGCCGTGTATCCAATTCCTGTTTGCATCATTTGGACGCAGAAGAAAGTCTTGCGCTTGAGATGAATATAGGGCCTACATTTTCAACTAGACGTGTTATTAGGAAACGACAATTTGATGAAGTTAACCATAATGAATAAATACAATTAGCTGAGGATTCTTTCAGGGCTAATTACTTTCTAGTTGTTGTGGATATGGCAATTACTTCGTTAAAGAATAGATTTGAATAATTAACGACATTTGATCATATTTTTTTTATTTTTATTTGATTCAATTTATTGGGACTTTTTTTTAATTTCACCCTGGGCCTGTAAAACTATAGGAATGGCCCTGGCTGCAGCCAACAATCTTATGTAGGCTTCTTTTATTGTTGGATAGACTTAGATATGAAAAAACATATGCTCCAGTGCTAGCCTTGGGCAGGGGAAGGCAAACAAGGGCCTACCAAAATAAAGGGCCCATCTTTAATTTATTTACATTTATTCATTCAAGAAGGTTAATAAATGTAATTAGAGCAAAGTTAACGTTAGAAGCTATATAGCTTTCAAGAGGGCCTATCATCAATCTATTTGCATTTATTCGTTCTAGAAGGGTAATAAATGTCAGTCAGAAGAAGGTTAATGTTGGAAGCAATTTAGCTTCCTAAATTGTCTTGGAAGCTATATTATCTCCAGCTTTCAAGATTGAGAGTTAACATTAACTTGTTATATTTATAAATAGTTTTGATCCTTCACTCTAATTTGTTTATTTTCACAAACAAATGAATTTAAGATATTTTAAATAAAAAATTGGCAGCAAAAAATTTTCACGATTATGAGTTTTGAGTTCTGAGTGATAATTTAAAAGTAAAGTTTTTAATTTTTTTTATATTTTTAGCTTATTAAATAAGTGAATGTATTATAATTAATTTGTAATTTGTCATTAATGTGGACATTAAGTTAGCATCTTAAATTAGAGCATTAATATTAAATGATATTGAATTTATTTGTGTTTCTCCTTTTTTATTTTTGGATTACTTATTATTTATAAATAATTAAATTTTTATAATTGTAATTTTCATTATACTTTGCATCAAATGTAATAATTTTTGGATTTGTGTTCTTGTAAAGGTTCACGTAAGTTTAGAGATAATATAATTGTATAAATGATTTCCTTTCTTATACAAATTCGTATGACTATATTAAACATGTAATAATAATAATAATAATCAATCATTTCCGCAACTTACAAAATAGGACAATATTTGACTTGGCAAACTTAGAATATTTAACAACGTAGAATATAATTTACTATATTTTTTCTCAATTATATTAGTTTCTTATATTTTTAAAAATTAGTGCTTCTCCATTATTAAATATATTATCAAGCTCTTTTTTTTAAATTTCACCAAAGACCTATAAAACGATAAGAAAGATCCCTGCGCTCTTTTGTTTTGCTTCACAATAGCCCCCTTTGTTGACGAACCAACTACCAGTAGTGGAGACGCCACTCAACTCCCGAAACTCTTTCATGTGCGCGGCTCTGTCGATCGTTGCCTCCACTTCCTACTTCTTATTAATAGTAAGGATGCGCTTCCCAGCAAAACCCATCACAACCACTAAACACTTAAACAGATGGATTTTCTTCGTTGTTATTCGATGCTGCCGTATTTTATTGTTCTATTTTCCTTCCCATTGATGATCATTTCGGCTGACCCTCAATATGATTTCCTTCAATGCGTATTCAAAAATTCCCGTAGTCCCAACGCCATTTCCAATCACGTCTATACTCCAAAAAATGTTTCTTATTCATCTGTGTTGGAGTACACTATTCAAGACCTGAGGTTTAATACCACTTACACTCCCAAACCACTTGTCATTATCAAACCAACAGATGTCTTCCACATTCAGGCCGTCGTTTTTTGCTCCCGTAGGCATGGACTGAATCTCAGGATTCGAAGTGGAGGCCATGACTATGAAGGGCTTTCCTATGTTTCTGCTCTCCCATTCGTCCTCCTTGACATGATTAATATGACCAAGATTGAGGTTGACGTAGCAACTAACAGTGCATGGGTACAAGCTGGAGCAACTCTTGGCTCCTTCTGTTATAAACTCATCAAGACAAACCCAGGTCTTGCCTTCCCTACCGGAATTTGCGCAAGTGTTGGAATTGGCGGACACCTCAGTGGCGGAGGGTACGGCACACTTATTAGGAAGTATGGCATTGGTGCTGATCATATAATTGATGCATGCATAGTTGATGTTAATGGAAGACTCCTCGACAGAGTCTCAACGGGAGAAGATGTGTTTTGGGCCATCAGAGGTGGTGGAGGATGTTGAAAAATAAAGTATAGAAACAGAGAGCACAAAGCTTAAATGAAGTGAAGAAACAGATTGCAAAATAGTGAACCAAAAAGGTACTTCCGAAGATATATTCATCTGCAGAAAAGGTGCTGCCTTTTATAGGCTGTACACAGTTATTAGACTCCACTTTCTACTCTACCAGTTACGCCTAAGATTTGGGGACTGCCAAAAGATACGCAACAAACTAAAAGACCCTTTCAACTGATACTAAAAGACTTATTTGACCTTAATGAATAACAGATATTTTGAATCACTTTCTAACAGAGGAAATACTTACGGTGTGGTTGTCTCTTGGAAGGTGAGTATGGTCTCCGTTCCTTCTAAAGTGACAGTATTCAAGGTCCGAAGATCCTTCCAACAGAATGCAACCAAGCTTGTCTATCGCTGGCAGATAGTAGCAAATGAGGCTCCTGAGGATCTTTACGTATTAGGTGTGATGGGAAAAACTAATTCTAGTAAAGTGGGAAGCACAGCAGTAAGCATTACTTTCTTTGGACATTTTCTGGGAAGGGTAGACAAGCTTCTTCCACTGATGCAAAAGAGATTTCCCGAGCTTGGTTTGGTTAGAGAAGATTGTGCGGAAATGACATGGGCCGAGTCTAACCTTTTCTTCTTCGACTTTCCACCCAATTTGCCACTGGAATTTCTGCTTACTCGTACCCTACTTAAAGGAACATCAAAGGCAAAATCCGACTATGTCAAGGAACCCATTCCTGAAGCTGCAATAGAGAGAATGTGGAAACGGTTCTACCAAGTCGAGATAAGGTTTCTGTATTTGGTACCTTACGGAGGAGAATGAATCAAATTCCAGAGTTCAGTATCCCATATTCACATCGAGGTGGAATTTTATACCAAATCGGATACTTTACAAGTTGGAACGAAGATAACGATGTTGTGGCTCAGAGACACATCAACTGGATCAGGAGTCTTTATCGTTACATGACGCCATATGTTTCAAACAACCCTCGATCAGCATATATAAACTACCGTGATCTTGATATTGGAGTAAACGATCCAACTTTTAACACAACTTATGCCGAGGCAAGTATATGGGGGGAAAAATATTTTGGCAATAACTTCTACAGGTTGGTACAGGTTAAAACTACAATTGATCCTTTCAATTTCTTCAGAAACGAGCAAAGTGTTCCGATTCTACTCTAAAGCCCTGGTGATTATAAATGAAGAAGAATAAAGACTGATGAACGACAATAAAGACGAAGGTTGATATCGATCATGATAGATAATTGCATTATCTGGCACATATATTTTGGTCTAATCATTTAAGTATATTAAATCCCATTAGCTATTTGAATAAGGGTCAGTTTGATTGAGCTTTTATCAGTAGAGCTTTTGTCAGTAGAACTTTTCTGAGAAGAGCTTTTTTTAAAAGCCAGTTACTGTTTGGCTGTTAATTAAAAAAATAACTTTTTAAAAAGAGCTTCATACAGTAGACTGTTTGGCAACATAAAAATAAAAAGCACTTTTATTAATTTTAACTATATTTTATTTTATAATAAAATTATTTATACTAAATAATATTTAAAGTATACTAGTCAATTAACAAACGCAATTGCATTAGGCAAATCTTGAGCACCTCATCTTCAATTTATGCTGAAGTTATGTAATCTATACAAGAAGCTCAACAATTTGTTCTCATTTAACATATCATGGATGTTTAACGTTAGTAAATTAAAGGTCTTAACATTGTTACAAGCAGTTCCTCTTATAGTAACTTCCACGATGCTTTATGAGCAAGCCATGATGTGTTATAAGAAAGAAGGACTCTTTCAATTCTTGAACTAAATCTTTGTATGTATTGGTGTTCAAATCGTCATCCATTCAAGCCCGTCATCAATTTTGCATCTCCATCAAGTATATGTTAGTTAGCATGACTTTATCTATTTTGGTGACCCTTACAACATCAAAATATTGCTGAATGTCTTATGATAAGCTTTTCAATGCTTTTGCATCATGAGTTTCATTGAGTTCCAAAACTTTTAGTCATGTCTACTTTGTACCAAACTTGTGCTGAATGTTGCTGTAAAGGAGAATTAGTGCATCCTCAAACACTCAACTATCCTATTTGCCTGACCAGACATTATTCAATCTTTGTTGGAGGGATGCAACAACATTGTCCATTTGGTCTAGATTTGCAATCATAAGAAATGCATCATATTCTGGGATAAGTCCAAGAACATATTTTAGGTGATCAAATCTCTCCTTAATTACTTTTATATAGTGTTATCATCTATTTTACAAATAAAATGTATTCCATCTACTCTTTGGTACTAGTTGTCACTAGTTTTAAGTTAAAGACTATGTTTAAGCATTGAACAACTTAGTAAAATCAACTAAATTTTATTGAACAACTTTTATGCACTACATTTAGTAATATTTTTATTAGTTAACATGATATGTATAAAATAATAAGGAAAATGTAACATTTGGTGAGAGCTTATATAGATATATGTGTACATATAGAGAGAGAGAAGAGCGAGCTTACATATATTGAGTAGTGCCCAACACCATATATATATAAAATAAAGAAACAATTACAAGTTGGATGAACTATCATACTTACATACCAGGTACCATAAGATTATACAGTTAAATGTTTGAAATAATGCAGAAACAATGCAACAGTTAATCCACACAACGTGATTGTTGGAGGACCAATTTGGATAACATTGAATAACTGTTCTGTCATATAACCTTCACTGATTTAGTCCAACATAGAGTTAAGTAAAATCTGAGCTGTCCAGAATTACTGCATAACATTGCCTTATGTCTGCAAAATTTGTCAAGGTCAAATGCTTGTTAATTTGTTGGCACCTTTACCAAACAACAAATTATCGAATTAGTGATAGTATTCAAATTTCCCCACTGGCCATCCCACCATCATACCTTATGTTTTTGGTCAGTCAATAACAAGATCATTAGTTGTTACCAAATGCATCCAAAGCACTGACGGGGCTAACAAAGAGCATATAAACTGTGTAAAGAAATAATGCACTCAAAGAACACCAGATAAGAAGTTTCTTACAGTAATTAGTCTAAAGTAATTCTCTATATTATGCAAGTGCATGGTAATACATTCCAATAGGACCACATTTGTCCAAGTTTATGTCCTCAGACAACAGTAGCATTACCTCCATGACAAGACAAAACTATCATACACGTTTCAATGCTTGCACTTGATAGTCTCCAATCGAGAGCAGCTGATACGTTATAGTGCTTCCACAATCAAGTACCAAGTTTACACGCAGCATAGATGCAAAGCTTTGACCAGTCGGTGACGCTGAGGAGTTTAATGTGTTCCTTCTTTTATAGTATAATATTCATGAATTTTCCATGGCATATAGTATAGGACATAGCACAAAAAGGTGGTCCAAAGATTGATCACTTCTCAGTCTCTGCAGGACTAGTTTCTGAAACATAGTCTCTCATAATCTTCGTGTTAGACTCACCAACCATCTATAGAAGTAGCAAGAACACAGTATAACACCAATCAGAAAACATTCCCGTTGTTAGTCCAACATTAAAACAAAAACAAGGACAATCGGCAAAGAGTCTGCACCTTGGTTGCTAATCTTTTCAAGTTGTCCCACTCGAAATCATTCTTG
>JAOSBP010194920.1:0-13225 GCA_027563825.1 Erythroxylum mucronatum
GGTGAACTCACTATCACTGACTTCCCTAAACTTGAACAAGAACTCATTGCACGCGATACGAACGTGATGTCTAGGGGGCAGGGCGCGGAGGGCGTCGCGGGATTTGTGCAGTCTCCCGTGGATTAAACGTGCGTTGGTAAGCTTGGAGCCGTTGTTGTCGTCGTCGTCGTAGTCGAAGTCGTCGTCGAGGAAGAGCGTGCCCAGATGCGCCATGGCCTGCAGGGTCGACACGCCGTCGGGACCATCGATCTTCTCCCGGCCCTGCAGCACACGGCGCAGCGGCTCCTCCGCGGCTGCGACCGCACCGGGGCGGTTTGTGTTGACGTAACCAGGTTCATAGTGGACACGCAGGAGCGTGAGCAGGCTGAGCGCGTCGAGCGTCACGGGGTGACCTGGACCCAGATGCTCGGTGGCATCGCGCAGCACATAATCGCACTCCTGCTCGATCTGTCCCGGTGGCTCGATCGCCCGGTCCGCGCGGATGATGACGAGTTGGAGCGCAGCCCTGAGGCTCAACGGGTGGTTCTCGCCCAGCGCTTCCCGCCTATCCCGCAGCGCTCGCTCGCACAGCGCCTCGGCTTCGACGAGGCCGTCTTTGGAGTCTGTCAGCGCGAGTACGGCGGCGAGATTGCCGACCGCGAACAGCATAGAAGACTTGTCCGGACCCGGCGCTCGCTCGAGCCCTTCCAGCGCTCGCCTAAAGATTGCCTCGCTTTCGGCGTATCTGGCCTGGTCGATGTGCACGGCGCCGAGATTTACGAGCATCTCCAACACCGCCGCGTCATCGGATCCCGATTGCTTTTCGAGTTCTTTGTGCGCGCGCAGGATCAAGTGCTCCGCCTCTGCAGGCTTACCTTGCGCTGCACGGAGCATACCGATGGAACCTACTATCTGCAGGGTCGATGGGTTGTTCGGTCCCTGAGATTTGGTGTAGCCCTGTAGAGCTAGTTCATAGAACGTGTCAGCCTCCGTCAAGTGGCCCCAGCCGCTGAGCAGACCGCCCATAAGCCGATAAGCATTCTTCAGTTTCCCGTCTTTGTTCTGGTCACGATGTGGCATCCGACTCGCCAAGCTTCGCGCGTGGGGAACCAGTCGACGCATCGTTTCGATCGACTTTGCGTCTTCGGCACATCGGATGGCGTTCTCGATAAATTGTGCGGCATAGATAAAGAGGTCGCCCCGACGATGCTTCGTGCTGTTGTGCAGGCACCAATCGTGAACGAGCGAGTTGATGCAGATCCTGTCGTGATCGGCTTGATACGTTGTCAATGAGTATTGCCCCAGGACTCCGGCCGCTCTGCCAAAGGCATAATCGGGCCCTGCGAGCTCACGCAACCAGACAGGCGCATCGTCGTGTTGCAGCTTGGAGGCCGAGCACGTTAAGAGCTCGGACCAGACATCATCGGGACTAAAGAAAGCCCAGAGATCGAGCAAGCCCGCTGAGGGCGGATTAACGAGGAGCACGTGATCGTACGATAGTTTCCAAGTCGTTAGAACGCTCCTCTCGGCACCACCCGAGCCGACTTCCTGGGATCGCATAAGGTACGACCATGCGCTATCGTAGCGTTTGATGTACTCGGAGACCGATATCTTCTCTCGGCGGAGGAAGTTGCCAGCTTGTGCTAGAGCAAGAGGAAGTCTGCCCAGCTTTTCGACAAGAAGATCAGCATGCACTGCAACGTAGCTGCCGTTAGTATGGCCTCGGTCCTCGCACTGGATGCAAACTCACCTCCGATCTCTCTTCCGGCTGCCTTCTCAAGTATTTCACGACCGATGGCGAGGTTGGTGCCGTTAAGGCTAAGGCTCGCACCTGGTCGATAAAGCCGATCCAGACGAGTGGTGAGCAGAACGGCACCATGGTCGCGTGAAGGTAGAAAGTCCTCGTAGTTGAAAGCCTGAGGATCCTTCGGCTGCGTCAGCCATTCTCGATCGATGCCATCGAACACGACGAGCCATCGCTTGTTGTCCCAATTTGACAACCAGCGCAAAACCGCGTCGACGTCGGCTTGGAGAAATTCATCCGCCTGCGCCTCACGTTCTCGCGAGCCCAGAAACCGAGGCGCGACCCCGGCGAGTGAGCGCTTGACTGCATCCAGCGACGATGCGTCTAACCACAATACAGAAGAGAATGATCCGTGACGGGCTTTGACAAATTCCGCGCAAAGCTGGCTCTTGCCTGCACCCCCGAGGCCGTGGACAACGAACTTTGACCGTCTGGCCTGCACGTCTTTAGAGAAGGCTGTGAAGTGGCGATGGAGCGCCTGGAAGTTGTCCTCACATTGCACGAAGTGATCTTCAATGACCGGAATAGAGCCAATGTCGAAGGGAAGACGGAACTGGTTGTCGGGCATTTCGAGGTCACCGTCTTGAGTGTACCCGCGCGCCTTCTTGACCGCTTCGAGAAGTCTGATACGTGCGTTCGTTTCACCTTCTCCGTACTCCGGCAGTATGACAACTTCCAAGATCCCGTTCAGGCTGTATGACAGATCTTCAGGCCGTGTAGTTTCTCGGTTGACGGTCCACTCGAGCATTTGATACACAGAGAGTGACCTTCTTCCTTCGGGATCACCAATCACTTGTTCAGGAATTCCCGTGATGGTTGCGAGTAAGATGTTTAGTTTCGGGCCCATGTTGGAGGCTGCGCCCTTGTATTTATCTTGTGCTTTGTGGCCGATCACGCGCCATTCTTGTGAAACGAACACCACCAGAGGCGGCGCGAGCAACTCCTGCAATGTCCAACCCCTTGTGAACCACAGGCTATCTCGCATTCCTTGCTCGGAATGTGCGTCATTGAGGTATGCCACACAGATTTCGGCATTCTCATACCACTTGTACATCATCGTGATCGCTTCCCGCAGCTCCGCGCTTCTGCTCTTGTCGATGCAGCACGTATCTATCCAGAGCCAAGTGAGGGGTGGGTCTTGACGACTGACGAACTCGGCGAGTCTTTTTATCTTGGCGAACCCAACTCTGTGCATGTTTCGTCTGTCACGGACATCCTCAAAAGTCACCTCATCGCGATCGCTTTCCCATCTGTGCGATGCTATAGCGTAGGGAGGTGCGTTGTCCCTGAATATCTTGAACTCCAGTGTGCGAACGTTCAACAGTCGTATGTCCACTGCAGAGTCGCCCTTGCATGACTGAGGCATGGTTTCCAATGTGTTGGGAATGAAGTGGAATGTGGAGTTGCAATAACGCGGCGTGTCAACTCCTGTCGGGACCAGCTTCCTCGCAACAGGGAGTATTGCGATCGGCAGTCTCACGTGCCACCAACCATCCGAATTCCTTATAAAGTTTCAAGCTGCTGAAACTGACCAATTAGCGTTGCAAAATCGACATAAGTTTCCAGTCGGGAAGACGAAATGAAACCATGTGCCATTCCGAATAACGATGGGTCAGCATTCCACAGTCTCTCCGCGTGATTTCGGCTGTTTAAATTGCGACGGGAAGAAATGTTCTGTGATGAGCTTTCGTTTGATGATCACGAACGATGTGAGTGGCAGGTATTTCACACATGCCAAGTACTCACGGGTTGATGGAAATGATCGTACCACAAGGATTGAGAGACATGAGTCGTGCACGAGAGAGAAGCTTCCAATCATCTGTTTGATACCGCTCTGACCGGCCGTTGCGCATTCATCAACAATTCCTTGTGGATTGGTAAACGTGTCAGCGTGCAGCTAATCAGCTATGCGAGATCTAAGCTTGAGTCCGTCCGACTGTCGTCATACCCCTGTACGCGAAATTCACAGCAACCTGAGTCCTGCGTTGGCGGGTGCCGGATGTGTGAGGGACGTCGGTCTAGCCTTTCATTGTCTGCGGCAACTTGTTAGCGTCCGCGTTGTAGACGAGTGGAGTGAGGCTGCGTAGAGGGGGAGCGTGTGGGTCGTGACGTCCTGGACAACTTGTCGTACGTGATAGTCGTAGACCACGTCCGTGAGCTGGTCGATCGGAGACTCAGGATAGGTCGTGAGACCTCAGAAGATCATTCCGTCGTATCTGAAGGCTTTCAGGGCCCAGAACAGGTCGAGATCGCTCGTGGCGTTAGCATCGACCACGGCGCGGTAGCTGATGATATTGTAGACAGCCAGTCCTTCACGATTGCCCAGATACGATAGACCGGCTCCCACGGCGAGTCCAAACCCTACGGTTGCGTACCGACCCAGAACCTGCTCCACCTTTGAGGCGTCTGTCGCCTCGTACACTTCAACCTCAAGCCTGCACCTGCCACGAGGTAACATTGGTGTTTATCTTCTCCAAACCATCAAGATGCCATCGTCGATGTCTGCAGCCCCGGAAATCGCGCTGTAACCCGAGCCTTTGACGGAGAACCTGCATTGCTCCTTCGCGAAGAGGGTTATCGCTCTGGAAACATTTTCGATATCGGCTAGCATGAATAAGCAGGTCGGCTTCAGATGTTCAGTCGAAGCTGTTGCGGCGTCAGCCAAGGATATGGATTACGGGCTCCAAGAATGTCATCACCAGAAATCCATCCGTACCAACGCCCAAGCTGCCGTGTTTTCGAGCAAAAACATGCTGGAGATACAACTTAGACAGCAAGCTGCACTGCAAAGTCAGTTGACGACGTCGTTGCATTTGATGCTCTTCGGACTATACTTACACACTCTTCCGTGGGTCTTACGGTGGCAGAATTGGAGAGAACGCCAATAGAACCCTATCCCGGAAGAACTGCATGGTTTCGGTACCCCGTTGCACCAAAGAAGTGTGCGTCACCCATTCGATAGCATCTGGTGAACCCGCGCGATGAAAGTCAGCTGCAAGTCTGGAGCGAATCTCTCACATTCTGCACTCGGAGTCAGATCAACACGGAATGATCACCGTGCGAAGGGCAAAGGGGCAACGTCGAAAGCAGTCCTCAACATTCTTGTCCCGGATCATCTTCATCACGCTCGGTGCCTGTACGAATGCTGCTGTTCAGTATTCCTGCAAAGATATTTTGTCATATTCGAAAAGTACTGGAGTTTCGAACGATCTCTGGCGGTCACGACGATGGTGTCACTAGCGGAGAGCGCTGCCTGGGCTATGGCTTTACCGAAGCCGGAGCTGCAGCCGGAGATGACCTAAACTTTGCTCATTGCGTTCGATGGCCGTTTGGATCGAGACATATGGATGCGAAAATCGAGAGAGATGTTTTACGACAAGTATCAAATCAAAAGATGGACAGGACAGCAGACTCTCTGGGAATTCTACTTCGGTGGTAGGCAGTATGCCACGCTTTTTTCTGGCCAACGATCATCCAGGTACGAATTTCTTCTCGGGACACGAAAAAGCCCATCAGCCTATGCCACTCATCACGGTAACACGCCGGTCATGTGCATTATCAAGCCCAATCACTCACTTGCAGTCATTTCCTCAGCCAAATGGAGGAGACGAGGTTGCCTCAGAACTGCATTAGACCGTACCGTTCCCGCACCTAGGACCGAGCCGCCAGACGGCGCTCACTCCGGCCATAATTTCTCTGAGCTGATGTTGGTGTCCACTATTCAGAGTATATAGTATCTGTAAGTAGTGGCGCCACAAATATCACCATCTACATCAGTTCTTTATCCCGCTCTGTTGCCGATTACCCCAACCTCGCTGGTGCTTGGTGAGTCTCTGTTCTTACAATGGTTCTCTAACACTGTGCACACTACCGGTATTGATCGCATTGAGATCAGAACAGCTACCAATCATCGAGGTAAAATCATTATGCAAGTCTTGAATTATTCGTCAGTTCGTGAGCATGAGATGTCACTGGCGGGGATTGTTCCAACGATGACGTACAGCGAGTTCTATATCTCAGGATCTCCTGTTTCTCACAGGCCGTTGGTATCACATGCACTGTGGACGTTTTCGGGCATCGATTGGCTCATCTTCGAGATGTTTCTCTAAACCCTGCTCAACCCCTCTCTTTTCTCGTGTCTGACACTCGCATCGATAGCGCCACTCCTTTCCACAACTAAAGAAGGCCAAAAGGAGGTGAATCACCGTTGTGAGGATGAATAGCCGACGGCCAAAGTCATCCTCCACTAACTTCAGCGAGTATGGGTAGATGCTGAGGAACCCCAAGACCGGTCCCAGAAGGAAAAAGTAGAAAATTTTCCAAAATGCAACAGCTACGCAATAGAGGTCTGTATGTGTATCAGGATGTTCGAGAGTTTCACTTGGGCGAAACATGAGTGGGATGATGGCATAGTCGGCGAAGAAGTTCCACGTTATCACAGATAAGATGGAGTGGAATGCATCAGGTTCTGTTTCGGTGAAGCCCGACGTCTTTGCAAGTTGGCCCACAAACACCCCATCACATCCTGTGCAAAGCGTTAATTCCCGTATGACCACTGCCGAGACAACGGCAAGCAAAAGACCTTCACCTCTCACTCCGTAAGTTGTCATTCCGATGATTTTGTATTGGATGACTGTGATCCGCAGTCTCGATGATGCTATGTGATGAGATGGTTTGGAAACCACGCTGGCCGTGATGAAGTTGAAGTTCTGAAAGGATGTGGTATAGCTGGCTTTGAAAGAGTTTGAAGAGTTTGAGAAGGTTTAAAAGGATACGAAATAGCTTTTACAAGGACGATGGGATGAGTCAAAGTATCATTTTCCATCAAAACTTGATTATGATAAGCCAATCAAACAAAATTCAAATTGATTTTCCGGCTGACCAACCGGAGGTTCTACGAGTACAACGTGGATTCAGAGTTGGCATACCTCTGAGGGCAGAACACTGATGAGGAATGACTTTTCATTCTACGATACCAATCGATAAATCAGTGTGACCAGCTCGACAAAAACTTCCACTGAGACACTTCTTTACAAACAGCGGAATTGCATTACCCAAGTCCTTATGCGACTGGATGTTCAACTCAATCCAGAGAGTCTAATCTTGACTGTTATTAATTGCTGGCGGCGGTATACCTGGTTACTCGAGGTCAAACAGCCCGTAAGAGTACAGTCCTCGAGATGACCACGGCGGTAGATGGCGCTGATGCTATCAATCCAGATCAATCCATACCAAGGGCATATATGGTCCGACTCGTGGTTCGTCTGTTCGGTACCAGTCATCCGCGTGTTCGGAAGACAGTCAGTAACTCAGCCTCGTTTGGGAGGTTTGCAAGTTCCGGGAAGTCACCGCACTGTCAAAGTCAAATACTCAAGACTGACACCACGAGATCATGGCGTTACGGCTTGGATCTCTCTCAGTCGAGGCGTTATAAAACAACGTGGTAAAACTTGGATTGAATTCATAACTATCTCAAAACTTGCGCCACCCACACCATTCATCTATCAAGCTTATGCGTGGACTTGGCTTGACAAGAAGGCACTCAATCACCACCAGACCTATCGTGGTTTTATGTACTTCGTGTTTTTCGATTCGATCGTACTGCCCTGGTAGGTGGCGGTACTTTAGAGGGGGAGCTGCGAGTGGATCGATGACCCGGTCGTGAACTTATGCCGAGCATCGAGATTTTCGTAGCTGAATCTGTTGGAGCTGGTCAGAGATTCGGTCCACGGAATTGCTGACATCTGCATCTGGTCGCTCCTTCCAGGGAACTCGATTAGTGGGCCAGTATCATGGGCGATAGCGAATACCAGTATGGCAGCTTTGCCAAATATCTCAAGACAACCCTTTTCTTCGCACTCTGCAAGCGCAACGAGGTTCTAGAGTGTGTCCACGTTCCGAACGAGTGATCCGCTGATCCGCTGTTGTCGCAGCCGAGATTCTCTAATAGGTATCTTGTTCGAATTCTAGGCAACCGTTCGGTTTGCATCTAAGCAGGCTTCCGAAAGAGTAGTATTCGTCAAATCGTAGACCCCAATAATCAAGACCTGACCTTTCATGCTGCGTGAACTTACGCTACCATTCTTGCGGCCCAAGCTGTATCTTTTGGGAAAGAAGGATATCTGTAGCCAGCGTTGACTTAAGTGCTGTCATCGGCTGTCTGCATCCAGGTGACGCGAGGAGAAAATCACGAACAACGAAAAGATAGCGACGAGTATCGACGTCTGGACAATGGAAGGGACTGATAACTAGAGTGCGAAAGATGGACTGATAATCTCCGCAGATGTGGTGAGCGCAGTCGATCAGCCATGAGTACCTTACTAAAGTATATGGATCCCTGTGAACAAGATCATGTCGTTCATTCTCAACTGACGCCTAGCTTTCTTCCAGTAGTATGGTATACACAACGGATGCTCGAACCTCGTGATATAAGGGCAATCGAGGTATGTTTTACACTTCAGGGTGTCGTCAGGATATTCCAATCATCCTCTCGATGCTTTGGTCCAGCTCGCATTAACCACTCGCAATCTCTCGATGCCGTACATCATCCCATCCGAGTCAAACCCCAAGTCCAAACCGCTTGAATTTCCCAATCTGGCTATCGAAACGGTTAGCATCGAAGATCTTGAGATACATGACTTGCCATGTTCAGTCATCTCACAGGTATTAGTGTCATGGTAGTCATCTACAGCAGTATCCTGTAACCAATCAAGATTGTGGGCATCGGGACTGACCAAAGGACCCAGATCAACCTCCGCAATGTGAACATCGGAAGCCTAAGTAAACCACTGAAGCCGACGGAAGGCCCAAACAGTAGGCTGTGCTTTGATTCCGAAGGATTGGCTGTTGATACCGACGATCAGGGGATCGTGGAAATCGGCACTGTCAGGTCGACATTCTCCAGTGAGAGGAGCGAAGATGGCCGAGATTAGAGACATGCAGTCATTGGACAGGGTATTGCTTGCGCTATGCAACAGTCTGATGTACTTGGGCTCCGCCTAATCAGACGATGGGCTGTCAAGAGGTTTTAGGTTTTGGATTTCGAAGGCTTTGCAGTTGGGTATTTCCTCGAAGCTAAGGGTGATATCAGGCCATTTGATGTCAATGAGTTTCGGAAACGGGAACATACCCAAGATATCGGCTGCCGTTCTCATCGGAGGACCGTTTCGCTCTTTCAAGTATCGATCGGTGAACGCCACAGCAAGATCAGGATTGGTGAGTACACCGGGGTTGGTCGGCATGTTCAACTTGTTCTGGTTGAGGAGTAAGGCTTGATTGTCAGAGCACTGAAAGGGTTGGGAGCCCCTTTGTGGAGGCAGCCGAGGACCAGGCTCACCTCGATATTGTCTCCTGTAATGGCGACGAGGCTCCAGACCAGCCATTTAGGCTTGAATTTTTCTCTATGCGGTCAGTCCAATAAATCGAGTATCAACCATCTCGCTTAGGAGTATCGACTGATTATGCACGCGGAGTGGTAATGAACCACTTCCAGAGCCCAGCAACAAGCATTCCCAGGAATGGAAAGGAAAAAGCTCCAACGCCCTGTACCCACAAAGATTCTTGTTGTCTCGACCACCAAGTCAACACCGAGGTTCCTCCAGCGATCACGCCCAGACCGATCCATCTCACTTCTGGATGATGAATGTATCCGCTCCCCATGTTTGGAGGAACGATGGGAGAGTGTAAATAATCACAAAGTATGAGGTAGCACTTGAGAGGAGGAGAGAAGAAGAAGGAACCGGAAGTCTCAAGAAGAATATCCAGACTGAGAGATTGCTCTTTCCTCGTGGTTCAGACCAGCCGTGCTCCCGGTCGGGAGAGACCGCTTTGTCCTCATGGTTCAGACCTAAAATTCCTCACAACAGATAGAAAACTCTCTCATCCTTCCGTTCCCTGTGATGGAGAGGCCACTCTCTCAACATAATCCAGACTTGCATCCTCATTGACTGCATCCTCAGTGGACGTAGACCGGCACCTGTCACCAGATATCCGAACCGCTCCCGGACCCGAGATACGGAGACCGCCCCGCCGTGTTATTTCCCAGAGGCAGGAATAGAAACCCGGTCAATCTCTCCAGAAAAATTTCACCAAAGCTGCGAGAGCCACAATCTCTCCAGATACCTTTTAGGCACAGGGTAGACGCTGCTCCATCGGTCGAGCAACTACTGACGTAGAGCGAGGAGTCTGCACTGCCTCCTCACACCACCGAGTTTACAACCTCATGGGCGCATAGCCATGACATCGAATCGATCAGAAAACAATTGAGATTGCACCATCCTTACATATCTCAAGAGGTCCAGAGGGGAAGAACAGTTCTGGTCTCTTCGCCTGCATCGAGAGTAGCTGCATTTCGAAGGGTCTGGTGGGCTGGTGAGTCTATCGGCGCTAGTTCTCACTTCCAGAGAGAGATCAAGAAGAAGGCATCCTGGTGGTATATAACCGCTGGACTTTCAACCAGAATCAACATCTCCGGGCGAAGCTCCAGTCGGAAATCGGGATGCCCTGGGAGGTGGTTGTGGCGATAGGCTCTCCTCCACTACATTACTCTGGTTTGAAGAAACTCCACGAAAGCGTAGAAATATCTGGAGCTCTCACGCTCAGCGCTCTTGATTTTCGGCACTTGGGGCTGAACATGAGGCTCTTTCATTCAGGGTCTAGTTCGAGGTAGGAGATCGTATGGCCATCACTTCACCTGTCAAGATGTGACCGACGCAAGAGGCAGACGTACAGAGTGAGAGCCCTTCGTCTCTGATGTGATTTATCGGATATACAGTTGCGGTGCAGAAGTGGTGCCTCTCACATTGGAATCATGTGACAATCTAATTCGGACTTGTAAGCACGACTCACCTCCTCTGCCTCGACGATCCGTTATACTCTGGACCGGCTCGTTAGAGATGTCCTCACCACCGACGGTCCGGAAGGATCGCCACGCTGAATAAGAGGAAGAGACTGCTTGTCGAGGATGTCGAGGAGGGACAGGGTGCATTCATCCCAGAGGAGGACATGGAAGGGTGGCTTGTTGCAACGGAAGGTTTGGGTGTCGCCCAGCTTGTAAAGTCAGTCGTACGGATCAAGTCACCAAAAGGGAATGAATTTTTTCGAATGAGTGAGACGTTGGCATGATACCTGGGTGTCATCAGAAAGTTTCTCATTTTTGCCGGAGCTATTTTCCGATTTTCCAAGCCACTGATCTACTGTGTCACATTTCAGCACCAAACGGGTTCGAAAGATGCACCCTCAGATGAACTTCCAAGTACCGTGGGCGAACGATCCATGCCCATCGATAATTCCCGGTCATACTCCATATACGGTTCTCTGGACATGTTTCGCTCAATCCTCTCCCCCGTCGTCCAACTGCTGACAAGGCGTACGAACGTTTAACACGGTGTATGCCGCCGCCGCCTTCATCGCCGTGCAAGAGCTCGTAGTCGAAGTGAAAGCCTTGGGTTGGCCTTCGCAGCCTTTCTTAGGGTAAACGCAGATGCGCATGCTCTTGTCGAGTTCGGAGACCGTCACTGATTTGTAATCATCGTCGAAGTCCTGGCAGGCGGGGACGGTGACCTGGCCAGTGTACTGGGAGGATTTACCCTTGCAGGTGCCGTTCGCGTAGATGGTGAAGTCGTATTTGATCTCGTCGTAGGGGAGGACGGGGGTGGAAGAAGAGGGAAGGTGGGTCGAGCAATGGAGGTAGTTGGAGAGGTTGGGGTGGGCGAATTGATATAAGTTTTGGAAGAGGGCTCCGCAGAGAAGGAGGGCGAGGAGGTAATGGAAGAAGTGTTGTTTGTTTCGGAGACCCTGAGCACTGGGTCCCATGGGTGAATGGCCATCTCTGAGCAATGCTTTTTCCACGTCCATATCGGTGCAAGAGTCGGGACTCAGAATACAGAGATCACAGATCGCTGTGTGGGGGATCGGATAAGAAAATTTGTGCAGAGAAAGTCGCACGCGAAATTGAACTACAATGGAACCATTTATAGACGCGAATCTGAAGGAAGGCGTGATGCCAAAGAGCTGCATGGTCCCATCCCATCTGCTTTTGCCGGGATAATAGACTCGTAGACTCACGCGAGGTTTGGCAGGTCCTGACGGATTGTAACAAACCTTTCTGCGAAAATGCGACCATAGATTATTCTCCTGCAAAGAAAGGTGCGGTGGCTCAATTATAGTTGGCTAGCGGCCGAGGTATCCTTTTCTCTCTTCCCAATGTAGACTACCCGCTCATCTGGATCGGTCGACATTTGATTTCAGCCTGCGAGGATCATCCAACAGTAATGCTGCCGTGTATATGTACTGCTAAATATCGTAAGCTGGCGTATGGGGTGATCAAACAGAGGACTTGGCGTAAGGACCCATCAGGTCTAGGCGTATCTACTGTGGGGTTGTACCGGAAATGGTGTGTTGAGATTCGTCCCGTCTCTCCGGTCACGCCATGCCATACGTGACATGTGAGGAATATCGATACAGCCAAAAGACGCCTTGGCAAGCGCATGTGGTTTGAATAACCGATAGTCGTTGCAGCTGAGCCTATGAAGGGCAGATATTAGCTAGCATGCGTCGCGGTGGCTAGCTGAGGAGGTACGCATAAAATAGGTATACCCGGAAACTCGTGGACGAAGAGTACGATGATTCTCACCTGATCTCTTTGCGGAGTCCCTACATCACAAAGAGAGAGCAAATTGACCGCACTTCATTGATGCGGAGATGTGCCTGCTATGTTTTCTTTCCTCAGATACACATTCTGCAGGGACTGCTGCTGCGAAAGAAGAGGTGGGGAATTGTGGGGAAGTGTCGAGTACATGGTCACAATTCTGCTCGTTATTTCCACAGTAGTGCACATATAAAGGCTGCGGTTTGGCATACATCCTCCCACTAACCAACGGTATCCATTCTTGAAGTTACGATATACTCAATAGGCCACGTTTCGTAGCCGCTTCGTAGCTCGTCGGGCCGACTTGACCGGACGATCTAAATTTTAGACCGGTCCTTTTTTTGACTAGCCGGAAACTGAGTAGTTACTAGCACAGCTACGGAATTTACAGACCAGCCCCCGGAAGAGTGACCGCTATAATTATCGGGTGCGACATTTCCGTTGATGAATATGGCCTTTTAAAGATAGTTTGAAGAATAAATCTGTATAAGCGTTTCTGTGCACTTCATCGACGATATCTTAAATCTACGAGACGTGATGTAGGACGAAGGTAAAATCTGTCGAGACATCTCCAACACTATGTTCCGAACAGGAGGAGTAGCGATGGGAGTAATCCAGATTCTATTCCGCCGTCTGACAAACCAAAGGTCTTTTTCAGATCCACTGCCGCACAGTCAATCCAGAAGAATCTCTCAAAACAACGCCGACATCGCCAGTCTAATGTAAAGCCGCAGATCTGACCCTCAACAAACTCAACAACAATCCCCCCCCCTCAGTCCCTGCACCACCCAACC
>JAOSBP010194939.1:0-13222 GCA_027563825.1 Erythroxylum mucronatum
GATGTGATCTGGGCTTATTCTCTTGGGCCTAATTTATTAGGCATTGAATAAATATATGTGGATATATTTATTGGGCTGGATTGAATTAAGTTGTCGGGCTTTTATTATATAAGATATAATGGGCCAAAACTTATTAGGCTTTAATGGGATTAGGTTTTCTCTATAAATAGAGAAAATTAGGTCTCATTAGAAAAGAACAAAAAAACGTGAGACGAAACCCTAGCTACCCTTCGGGAGAAAACTGTGCGACGTTCGGAAAGAGTTTCAGGATGTGCTAGCACACGATAGCCGCTGTCCGGATCATTCATACTCGTATGAATACCGGTAAAGGGCATTCGCGTATTGCAATGTCTACGAATCTGAAAAAGAAACAACCAATCCGTGTCAAAAGGTATTTTCGTACATCCTGTGTATTTTCGGTTATACTTCATGTTGTGTTATGGTATTTTCCGCAGTATATTGTGAATACTCGGGCCATACGCGATCCAATAATAACAACACTTAACTTATAATATGTCTTACTTTCCTAATCCTATTCCAAATGTCTCTCTATCCCAAGTTCCACTATTAACCCTTTAACTCTACTTTAAGCCCGCTCCACCCAAATGGAAATCATTTTCACTTCTCATCGTTCTTGCTTCCTCTAAAGTTGTTGTCTTATTAACCAAATCTTCCTCTGTCATTCATAAACAGATAAGGAAATCTTGATATTCAGTAATAGGTGATTCTAATTATCACTGTCAACAAAATGCTATATCTATTCTTCAAACCCAAGGTGATGGCCCTTTGGTGGTCTCTTCTCCATTACGGGTTCTTCAAGCAGATGCTTCAGGATGGTTAGCTACTATAGTGAGTTATTTTATTGACAAAAGACTATGTTTCTTGCTAATGTAATAATGGGATGAGACAGAAAAGGGAAAATTGGGATTAGAGAGGGTTTTGATCAACAAGTGGGACTTCTTCTTCTTCAAATTTAACAGTGAATAAAATGAACAAAAGGTGTTAGAACAAGGCGCCTGACATATTTCGAAGAACCCTTTAATACCACTAAATGGAAGTATAGAATGTCTCTAGACAAGTATAATTTTTCTGAAAACAAT
This sequence comes from Erythroxylum mucronatum, assembly GCA_027563825.1. Taxonomy (NCBI): domain Eukaryota; kingdom Viridiplantae; phylum Streptophyta; class Magnoliopsida; order Malpighiales; family Erythroxylaceae; genus Erythroxylum; species Erythroxylum mucronatum. The sequence goes on from JAOSBP010194939.1 coordinate 1,101, forward strand.
ATGGTCATGGGTTATGGTACTTGGCTAGTTATATTGTTAATTAACAAATTTAGGAAACACATAATAAAATTAAATAAAGTTGGCTATACGAAGATATGTTGAAAAAGACAAAGACCTTCTTGATACTCTCAAATTGAAGTAATTGACAAAGGATAGGGAGCTCAAAGATACTAAACTATCCTTATCCTATCAATGGAAGCCTATAAAGATCTTGCACGAAATTTAGAAACTAGTAAGGAAGTTATTCAACATTAGTAACTACAATAAAGTGTTAGGTTTGAAACCAGAGGAAAACCATAACTCAAGGTTTAGGTGCCATCATAAATAAAGGACCAAAAGTCATTTAATAGTGAATTAAAGAATTTGATTGAACTGATAACTTGTCAAATGGAAACTAATTCTCAAATAGACATTCAAGAAGCCTATAATGACCAGGATAACCCAACATTGCAAAACACAAATGTATAAGGGATGCAACTATCAACCTCAATGCTTTCAAGTAAAACCAACTAAAGCCTATAGAAATCAAGGAAATACTTAAGTTACACAAGGTTTTAGGCTAGGGAGACATGAAGAGAGGCTTGGACATGTTACAAATAGTTTAAATCAACTATTAAGGAGTATAAAGATGCAACCTTAACTAAATAGTGCAAAGTTGTAACTCATAGTGGATTGCCTTTAAAGCTTAAAAATCTTGGCAACTTCTTCATCTTATAGATTATTGAAGACTCGAGCTTTGATCACGTCCTGTGTGATTTAGGGGTGAGCGTTAGTCTCATGCCTTTAATAATTTGTAAGAAGCTTGAGTTGGACAATATCAACCTTAATGCTATCTCTCTTGAACTAGTAGATTGTTCATTTAAACATTTGTTAGGAATAATAAAGATATGCGCATAAGAATTGGTAAGTTTCTTATTCTTATAATTTTTTTATTGAATATGGCTGAGGATAAACATGTACCTTTAATTTTGGGATGACCTTTTTTAGCCACTTTTAAGGCCTTTGATTGGTCATTTTTATACAAATATGAATTAATTGCAAACGCATAATGTAGCTGTAGCTAGCATAAGCAAGTATGAGTCAAATCCCACGAAGACAATAAATACTAGTAATTACCATTATCCTATTATCTAGTCTATAAATTGAGTGTTGGTTTTAAATTAACAATAATAATTAAGCAGATAAAATAAAGTAGGAAACAATGATGAGAAGAGAAAAAATAAATCGCTTAGAAAACAATTAATATCAAAAATTAGTGCCTAGGTAATAAGTCCCCCTAAAACCATTAAAAATTAACCTTTTATTATTGAAAGTGCGTCGTAACTTCTAGGTTGATCCCACAGAGATTGTGTATAAAGTTATTGAAATGAAATTAATCGATGTTTAGGTTTGGTGGTCTTGAATTGAGAAAATAAAATAAAACTAGACTAATAAAAACAAATTAAAGAAAACATGCGAAAAATGATAAAAATGGAGAATTCGGTAGGGACTTGGTTCTTTGGTTCAATCTCGACCTATACCCTAATTAAGCATATTTCATTGATTTGTTATTCTCAAACCTTTCCTAGCAACTATTAATCGTGGGTTAATAATTAACTCAAATTTTTCCTTAGGTTTTGTTTAATCAAGATACGATTGTTAATTAAACCTAACCATCGAATAACCTAGGATACGATCTTTAGATTTAATTAGGCAGTAGCATTACGAATTAGGAAAATCGATTAATTAAGGCAACAACTACATACGATACATCATTTAACCTAGGTCATGTTATTTCTAATGATTACGAAGCATTAGTCGCTACACATGAATTTCAATATAATAATTATGATTATATCAAAATTCTAACAATGGGTTGGTAAATAAATGATTCAATGAATGCATTAAAATCATTTTTTAACAATACCCAACGGGTTCATACATAAATAACCGAACAATAACAAAAATGTGATTATCCATACACAACCCAAATCTATATGCCTAGGATAACACAATCAATTCAATAGGAGAGAAAGAAACAACAAAAATATGAAATACTCTAAACCCGAGTCGCCAACATCGATGTCACTTTTGAACCGATGTCGGGATGCCTATCCTTCTATGGGTCTCTCCCAGGAAAATGCTTTGGCCTCCATTAATAACCTTAACCAAGACCCCTAGCTGCTCTCTTTTGTCGCGCCTCCCTTTGTTTATGCCGCAAGCTCTCTACTCTCTATTCTTTTGGTACTGTTGTGTTGATGTGACAAATAATATTGCTGAATCATCTCTCTATTCACACCTTGTGTTAAACACAAGCATTGTCTGCTATGCGTTTCATGCAGATGACGTCTGTATGAAACGCAGGCGTCGTCTGCATTACGCAAATGTCGTTTCCTGCTTCATGTTGCATCATTTTGCTCCTAATTACTCTAACATCTGCGTGAAACGCAGACATCGTCTACATTATGCAAACATCATTTCTTGCTTCATGCTGCATTATTTTGCTTGTAGTTACTCCTTACTTCTGCGCTGCATTTCATCTTTTGTCTTGTCCTCTTATACTACGTTTTCTTCATCTTGCACTACCGTTTTCGTCTCTTTTTCTAGTTGTCCATTTCGTTCACTATTCTTTGCATTTTTTCTTCTTTTAATTTTCTTCTTGTCTTTTAATTTTTTTTCTTCTTCTTCTATAAAGACAAATAAAAATTAATCTTCAGAAAATGGTCAAAATATAAAGATTTGACTCACTTTAACTTCTTTGCGTCCAAATTGTACCTAAAATCACATATAAGTCAAAGTGAGTATCTTAAGCAATTTCATGTCAATAATCGTTAAGTGTTATGGAATAATTTCATAATCAATTAAGTACCTATCAATTTTCCCCACACTTAGCTTTTGGCCGTCCTCAGGTAAAACATTAAAATTAAGCTCAAAGATCCAAAAGCATTGACTCATTTCCCCTATGTTCCAAAAATATATAATCACAAGCAAATATGAGTGACTTTCAAAAATCATAGCAAGATGTCAACATTCAAAAATTTTACTCATGATCAATCAAAATTCATCATCTTTAAAAGATGAGCAATCTAATGGTAGACTCAAAAAAATGTGTTAACTAAAATATATCCACGGGTACACTCAACATTATTCATGATCATGACAATCCACAACTTTGCATATCATTTCATTTCTCCACTACTAAAGTTCACATGGAAAATCATGAATCAAAGGATTTCAAGGTTGTAATGTGGGTAAAGGTAAGGTGAGATGCAGTTGGGTCAAATAACTTGAAAGTCATTAAGCTAGTGAAACAAAACAACACTCAATGTGACATCAAATGCACAAGTTAACACCCATCAAAACTGGGTACTGTCAGCTATGACGAATGCTAATTCTAAATCTCCCTTTCTCTTCTATCTAATGTTCTTGCAAGATAGAGGTTTGATGTTGTATTCTATTGGATCTATCGATGATTTCTTCATGTTTTCCACATCTCTAGATCAATATCCCCCTTTTGAATGATCTTTATGTTTGGAATCACCCCTATAAGTTTGCTCTAATTAATTTTCCTCTGCTTGTATCTTTTTTATAGTAATTTTTAAGGTTTCTGGAGATACATGGTCTAATACATGGGTTGTATATAACCCTTTTTAAAAAGGATTGAACCTATCCAAACTTTGAAGAGAATTGAACTTGTCCACTAATTCTTAGTAAAACATTTTTTAGTACTGGAAGAGCTTTAGTAGATATCCATGAAGGCAACGTTATCCTTCATATTGGAGATGAACAAGTGAAATTCAATTCAAATAAGGTATTAAAGAATCTAAAGGAGGGAAGGTCATTCATAAGAATTGATATAGTTGAAACTTCAAAGGATGAAGAAGAGGAAGAGAAATAGATGACAGTGGACATAAAGTTGGAAAAATATTAAGAAGTATTTGTTCAAAAAGTGGAAGTAGAAAAGGGGACGAGGGTGATTGCAAAAGAAATTGCAGAAGAAAAGAAATTAACCTACTCACGGGACAAACTGTTGGATTTAATAGATGATTCAAGAAGTTTCATTATGCCATATTTTATTGACAGTTTGTTACTTAAAAGGATATTACTAAACTTAATTGGTTTTCTTAATTTTATCAAAATTTTCCTTCTTATGTTGCAATATATAGCTTATTTATAGGCTACGAAACTAAAATTGGATGATAAGAGTGGACACAAGCCACTTATAATAAATCCAAGTTGAGTATAAACGTGAAGAGCACGTCAAGCTGATGACATTAACTAAGTGCTACTTGGGAGCCAACTCAAGAGTTAGGACTTTTTATTTTTATTTTTAGTTTATTTTGTTGGTGCTTTTTTATTTTTATTTTTTAGGGAGTGAATTGTTGGAATTTTATGGCATAAAGTGTCTCCAAATTCCATCGCCACACCATCATCGTCAAAACACCATAAATATTCTTGCTCTAACTTTTCTTTGTTGTTATTTATCTTTATATGTATTATTTTGTTCCTCACATTGAGGACAATGTGTTTTTCAAGTGTGGAGATGTATATGCAATTGCATATCATTTATGTGAGTTTTGCAATTGTATCAATTGACATAGTGTGAATATTTTGTGCCCAATATGTGCGTTGTGCGGATGTATCAATGGCTGAAATTGAATGGAATTAGGTTAACTTTGAACATGGTCATTTAATTTGTAAAGACATACTAACTTACGAATTTTTTGTTTTAAGTGTCTACCTTAATTAGGATATGACACTTATTCTTTCACTTTATGGATTTGTTTGTATACATTTATAAATATAGTCAATTGAAGTGGTTAACATCATTAACACTCTTTCATGAGAATGATTGACTAAAAAGAATTGAGTTAGGCTAAGAAATTAAATGAAAAAGAAGGTATTAAATAAATTTTTATTCCGTTGGCCCTTTTTGAGAAAATTAGTTTAAGAATAGAGTTGGTAGCTAGTTGAGAGTTGTGATATAGCTGAGTAATCAGGGGGCATTCATGACAAAATGTTTACCTTCGCGTCAAAAGGAACCAAGGTAAATAAAAAACGTGATCTAGTTAAATAATTGAGGGACATTTATGACAAGGTGTTTACCAACACGTCAAAAGACTAGGTTATCATTAAAGAAAATATAAAAAATAATGTTATAATAAATTAAACCTACCAATCTTTTACAAATAGTAAAAATTTTCATGCAAGGCTACTTAGTGGTAGTTTGCCTTTTTTATTGATTAATAATAATAAATGTATGATTACAACTACCATAAGTAAATGAATAGGGTGTTAATATTTTGATTTATATGTATATTCAATTCAAAGTACTCAAACATGAAAGGAATAGGTTAGTATGTTGGCATAATTTGAATGAGTGATGTTTGTAGTTAAATTGATTCCATAAAATTTGATACCATTATCTCATTATTGCATGTTGCGTGAATTTGTGATTATCTGTTTTTATGTTGGTTTTTTGTTTGTGGTTTTGTCTTTGCTTGAGGACAAGCAAAAGTTTAAGTATGGGGATGTTGGTAGGTGTAGATTGTATTATGTGTTTGCTAGATGTTTAAATGTGTTTTAAAGTATTTCTTAGATGATTATCATGTTTATACGCTTAGAATTGTGTTATTGTTAATGCTTGCATGTATTCTAAGTGTTTTTTTTTTGTTTATAGCTAGAATTGAATCTTATTTTTATGTTTTATGAGGTGTTTAATGTGTTTGTGAGTATTGAAAATTAGGAAATTGAAGAACAAAGAAGATAGAGTAAGCTGGAAACAAGGAATGACCGTGCCACATTAAAGCATGATCGTGTATAGACTACATGGTGTTTGGCACGATCGTGCTTAAAAGTTCGTGAAGCATGATCATGCCTTTAAGGGCACAATTGTGGCCAAGAGTTTCTAGGGGTGAAAATTTTAATCTATTTTATGGTTTAGGGCTATTTTTGGAACTGAATAAAGTTGGAAAACCCTAGACATGACCCCAAAACCCTAAAGCACTATATAAGAACATGAAATACAACAAAAAATGCAACAACCACAAATCAAAGTGAATCAAAAGTGGGAGATCAAGAAGAACATTTTAAATTTCTAGCATTCCAAATCAAGGCCTTAATAGAGTTTTTATTCTTTTCCTTTATTTCTTTAATTATCCTTTATGTGTAATCTGAATTATAAGATTAAACATGTTCATAGATTTCTAAACTCATTAAAAATTATTTAGGATTTATTTGTGACTTTATTCATTGTTGATTTCTATATATTAATGTATGTTTCTGATACTTGGTTAGACATAAACTTGACAACAAATTAAGAAAGTGAGTTAAAAATAATCATTGTTAGGTTGTACAATGAGAGTTGGCAATTTAATAGACCCACAATTATCAAATTAATGATCAATTGAAGAGAGATCTTAGTTATGAAATTGATTATCTATTAGATAACTTCAGATCTAACTGAATAAGTTAGGGATAGTTTTATGAATTGAGAGATTGCAAATTTCAAATTTTCGAATTCAATTAGGGCTAATTGATTAGATGTTGAGAGACAGTAATCCAGACATTAGAAAATCTAGGATCAAACATAAATTGAATCAACAATAGTAAAGGAAACAAATTAAGGAAATAATAGTTCCTAGGTTATTCAATCTTGATCAAACCCTGGTTTTTATTGGTAATTCACTTGTTATTTGATTATTATTCATTTATTTGTTTGTTTCAATTTATGTTATTTAAATTTAATTCAATTCAATTTGTGAATATCTTATACAAAGTTATGTTCAAATTGTTAGTTATTGCATAATCCTTGTGGGAACAATAACCTCTTACACTATAAGATCCGATCCATATACTTGCGAGTATTAAGAGTTTTATTATATGAAACTTGCTAAACACAAAACACTTCCTACTTTTCCATATTTCCTAAGAATAAATAGTCATTAGAAAAGAAGAATAACTTTCAAAACCATGGCAAGATCTAAACATTAAATGCTTTTACTAATCATTAATCAACAACCATTCCTTTCATAAATTAGGCATCTAGGGGCAGACTTTGACAAGATATGTGTAAAAATAAGATAGATCTTATAGGTACTCTCAAATAGCATTCATGATTAAGACATTTAACGACTTTGCATATTATTTTAGTTCTCCATCACTATGATTTACATGCATAATCATGAATTAAAGGACTTTTTAAGGTTGTATTGGGGCTAAAGATTAAGGTGAGAAGTATTTGGATCATGTAGTTTAAAAGTCATCAAAGCTAATGAAATAGGAAAAATACTTATTGGAATATTAAGCGAAAAAATTAACATTCACTCAAAACTGGGTACCATCAACTATGATAAATGCAAAAACTATGTTTCACAGCTTGGATTCAAGACTTCACACCATAAACCTCATGAAGCATAAGGGATTAGAAGGAATCGCTTACAAAAATTAATGGTAAACAATATATTGTAACTATAAAGAGCGACCCTTCAAACCAACTTCTCCCTTATTTGCATCATGATCAATTCACCCATTTTATACAACTTTAGGAGGGAAAACTAATATGAATTACTTTGCAAAACAAATGATTTTTCTTCTTAATAACTTCTTTTCTTTTATTCTCTATTTTTTTCTTTTTTAAGAAAAAATTTAAAGAAATTACATCAACTACAGAATACATTGATAAGAGATAAAATTGCATTCCATGAATTATAACTAACCCACATATAAGCACACCCCCACACTTATGCTATTGTGTATCCACAAATATCTACAATCACAAATGGTTCACTAGCTTTTATGACTTGGATAAGACATTTTGTAACACCTTATGTTAGGGGTTAGAAAATTAAAGAATTCCAGTGCATCGTATGCTTTGCATAATTGAGTATTCGCTGATATGTGCATATGAATTTTGACATATACAAATAATTGTACATGTATTCATGACATTTTTCTGGGTAAAATATATTTTAAATTGTGAATTATGGATTATTAGTGGCAAAAATTTATTTGGAGGCTATAAGCAATATTTCGAAATTTTTGGTGAAGTTTAGAAAATTTCTAAAAATTTGGGATATTTTTATATTAAAAAAAAGAGACAAATAGACCAATAGCATTATGACATGTGGTAGCACCAATAAGTGACACATGGATTACATGTATAGAAGAACAAGTCTCTAGCTCTCTCTCTCTCTCTCTCTCGGAGTTCTTCACTGAACAACATCACCTACTATTCTCCTTATTTCCCATCACCGAACCACCATATCATTTGCATTCTTATGCATGTGGTTTGTATGCTTGATTCTTAAGTTACCGTTACAGCTTGCAAAGGATGAGCTAAATTATTTGGTTGTCTTTTTCTGTCCTTACTTCTCTCTACCAATAATTCTTTCTCTTAAGTTATGAAATTTTGCTGAAGAGTGTGAAGTCTAAAACAAGTAAGTTGTGCTTTCATTTTCATGTTTATAATACTGATAAATGACAAAGAGATGATGTTTTCATGCTTGTAAAGGAATGCATGTATGATATAGTTTCTGTTTAGGAATGTCCTTCAGCATTAAAAAAAAGAAAGACAGTTGTGTGTGTGTGTGTGTGTGTGTGTGTGTGTGTGTGTATATATATATATATATAGTGTTTGCATGTAACTTGGAACTTTGAATTATTTTGGGGTAAGTTCAATTTAAATGGGTGTAGAAATGCTGAAAATAGGAAGTAAGAATGAAGAATTGAGTGGGAAGATGCAGAAGATGGAAAGTTTAGAAAATAGGAGTTAACTGGAAAAATGCAAAAAAATGACAACATGCATGCGTGAATAGTGATTTGTTTTTATGTTTATGTAGAATCTTGGATTTTTGATTTGTTGTGTTATGTTGAACTGAAAGGGGTGTAGAAAAGATTATTCATGCATAAGCTATGTTGTTGTGCTTCAAGTAGGATTAAGATGATAGAAAAATGTGGAATGAAGGTGGAAAGAAGATGGAAAAAAAAGAAAATCTGCAGAAAAATATAAAATATACGTGAAGAATATACGATTTTTGATGTTTTTTTGTAATTATGGATTTTGATTTGTTATGGATGATACAAACTGAATTGGGGGTAGAAATGAAGAGAATTAGAGAAGATATAAGTTTGAAATCTAGAAAAAATGAAGGAAGAAGAGAGAAAAATCTGCAGTGTTCGGTGATGAAGATGAAAACCTGCATTTTAGAGAGAGAAAGAATGTGATGGTTTGCATGTAGTTTTTGAACTAGAGTATTTTTACTGAACAGTTTTAAGTCTTTTGGCTATAACTTTTATATCCAACCTCCAAATGACTTGATAATTGAACCAATAGACTCCTAAGACATTTTTATTTCTTTCCATAAAAATTTAGAGCCATCTGAATTCATTTGAAAGAGATTGATTGGATGAAAGTGAGGAAATTTGTTGAAATGTCATGAACTGGAAAATTTTCACTGAACATGCTTCGGTATTGTGATTATATCTTGATCTGAAGAGTTTCAAATGAGTTGATTCTTGATTCAGATTAAACTTAAGGCATATTTCTACAACTTTCTTGGAGAAGTCGAATTTTAATTCTATCTCTAAGACTTTCAAAATTGGCATGAAATTGAGCCTTGACTTAGGCTGTAGCACTACCAGAGATAGAAATCATATCCTGTGATTATTGAATAAAATGTATTGATGTAGGCTGAATTAGACTGAGGTGTCTTTACCAAAGTTGCAGCTTATTCTCTTAGCTTTAAAGTGGTATAAATTTTATAATTTTTGGATATTGGAATTGAGAGTTATGAGGTGTACAAGTTGGAGGCATGATCATGCATTAGTCAAAATTTCAAATGTACACAATCTGTGGTATTTTGAGCATAACTCATTGAATAATAAACCAAATTGTATGATCTTAGTATCATTAGAAACTTAAGATACTGAGGAACAATTGTCTAGAAGAGAGTGTTACAGAAATACATCATTTTCTTGATCTTATTGATTATGCAATGTTGACTCGAATGAGATGATTCCAGCAAAAGCTGGAATAGTAATTGAATGTATGAATTTAGGAACTTTTGAAATACAATTGATGTTTACATCAGTTTAGTAAGGAAATATACCCAAGAATTTGTCATGAACATACATCATACATATTCAGTATACATAAATGAATTCTAAATCATGCATAGTAGTGATTTGTATATGTATTAAATGTTATAGAGGAACGCATAGAGCGACCACTTCCAGATATTACTAGTGTAGGGTCTCGTTTCCAGAACCCAACTCATAAAAAACGAATCATACCTTTTCTTGCTCTAATACCACACATGTAGGGCACCGTTTTCGAAACCCAACCTCTTAACAAACTACCATTAAACTTGAGAGTGGTTCTCTGTAATCTCTTTTTTTTTTCTTCTGATACCAAGCATGTTGGACCCCAATTCCGGAGCCCAACCCCTTGAACCATAAAGCCCACAAATATATAACAATACCTCGCATTTAAAAATTTATCATCTCAAAATGGTAACTTCCTCAAGTACTTGAATTTCAATTCAACCTTATCCAAAAGTAAAACTTTATATCTGTTCAACATCATCCATACATAATTCATAATTCATTATCATCAAAAGATAAGTGTTCTTTACACAGCTGAAATGACATTTCAAACCATAATATATCAATGCCTCAACATCCCAAAATACATAAGACACTTGAACTAATAATACTTGAAAAGCAACTAAAACCCCATGGTTACAAAATCTAGCTTAAAACACAAAAATATACAACCTGGAGTGATTCCTTGAATCTTAGTCACTTGGTCTCTTGCTCAACACCTAAATATGGGGAGGAAAGGGGGGTGAGCTTAAAAGCTCATGGGTAACAAGTTTATAATTGAAAAACAAGCAAAAACCATTTTAAAAACTCATTGCCATGGTACATTTTTGAAACCATAGTAATTTCACACTTAAAAATCATAAAGCACTTATTTAATGAAAATCCCAATTTGTCAAACAATTCAACATAGCACAAACCATGTATGCATCAATCTTGGAAAACATGTTATGAGCACATAAGCATATCAGAATGGTTTGGGTGGATCCAAAACAGAACGTACTACAAATTTTCGTATAACGGTCTTGTGTAGCCGTGAACTTAGGGGAGTCCATGAAGGAGCTCCATGCCACTAGTGGGCAGGCGGGTGAAGCCTTTAACTTGGTCAATGTGCACGTGAATTAAATTAGGGGACCACCACAAACCCACATAACACATATTTCATAACTTGTAAACTTGTTGCCCAAAATGACATTTTTCCAAAACTTGACTCTTCATAAACTTGAGATATTTCGAAACCATTTTCGAAAACCTGATTTCACAAACATGTTATCTTTTCAAATAAAAATCACTTTCAAAGTCTTTTCATAAATCATCACACAAATCATGAAGCAAACATATAGCAGATTTCACAAATCATTCATGAACAAGAATGCAGTACTTATGATGCATTGAAATCAGAAAACTTCTTAAAAAAATGTAGCTCTTAGATCCTAGTTTATTGAGCGTGCCTATTACCTTGAAGGGGTATTCCATTTAACCCTCATTAGCCATCATCAGTTCATCTTCATTCTCATAACATCCCAAAAGTTTCTTGACAATTTGTTCAATAGCGTGGCCATACAAATCACTCACCATAATCAAACTCATTTCTTATAACTTCCTAGCATAAATTTAGGAAACCTCCATTCGGAGTTCTATAAATGAAGATATGCTTCATAAACCAAAATATAATCATGCCCCAACATGCTCTCCCAATCGACCCCTCATGTCGGACCCCGTTCCCGGAGCCCGACGACCTCGGGAGGTGGGCCTTGCTGAAACCCATTCCCAAGACCTGAGCCTGGCTGGCACAATAAAAGTGAGTCTGGCTGCTGAACTATACTGGTGGTGGATTTCAAACCATATCATGCAATCTTTGAAAGGCCATAATGCAATCTTTGAAAGGCCATAATGATCATCTGGAAAACCATATTTCAAGTGCATTTCATTTACATCAAAGCAAGTATCTTACAATGCTTTAGAGGGCATTTCAAGCCCTTTACAACATGATTCAAAATACATCTTACTAAAACAACTGTTTTCTCAAAATGCATCTAAAG
>JAOSBP010194967.1:0-13219 GCA_027563825.1 Erythroxylum mucronatum
TGAATTGGTTGTGAAAGGGATGTTTCAATGGGAATTGAAAGTTGATGAATAGGTATATGAACATGTCTTGTTTTTGGGTTAATGATCAAATCTGGATCATGCTTTGTTGGTGAATGATATTGATATGAAATGAAGTTTAGAATGAGGAGTAAATGAAGTAGGAAAGGGTGATCTTTGTACAAGTATGTTAGGTGTAAAATCTGGAAAGTTTGAAAATGATGAACTAGAAAATTTTCACTGATTATGCCTCTGTTTGTTTAGCTATAACTTGTTTTGTAGTTATCCAAATGAGATGATCTTTATTCTAATTAAATTAGAGATATATGGCTACATTTTTCATGAAGACATCGAATTCAAATTCTGTCATTAAGAGTTTCTAATTTTGACTTGAAGTTGAGTACTGGGTGTAGGAAAAAGTGCAGAAAACTGGTTACATAATGGATTTTGTTCTGTTTTCTTGATGAATTAATGTGAATCTATTTGGGTGTTTTTGTGATGAAATAAAATGATTCTAGAGCTAAAGAAAGGTAGTAATGTGGTATCTTGAAATGTAAAGAATTAATGTTATAATTAGAAGTGAAATGAAAGTGGAAATGAAGTTGATTATGAGCAAGAAGTTGATGACGAATGGATATATGTATGTGTTCTGTTCTTAGTGTTCATGATCAATCATGAACTATAAATTGTTTATGGATGATATTGAGTTGAAATGGAGTTAGAATAATGGATAAATGATGAGTATTGAACTAGAAATGATAGACTATTAGAAGAATGGATAAATGATGAGTATTGAACTAGAAATGATAGACTAAGCATGAGAAATTGAATGTTGTAAGTAAAGAGTTAGAAATCTGGAAAACATAGAAAGCAATTGGACATACTTTGGTGCAAGAGGCATAACTTTGTCTATAGAACTCAGATTGAGGTCAATTAGGTATGGTTTTAAAGCAAACTTCGAGATCTATAACTTTTAAGCAGACCTCAAGAAAATATTTTGATGTCTAGAGGGTCAACGTTTCAAGTTTCTTTAAGTGACCAGTAATAGGCCGTTTAACGGACATGGATGTCCGCCTAACAGACATCCACGGGTCAAGTGATCCTAATTGAGGCTTAAATGGGTCTTAAATTGAACCTAGAATGATCCTTGGTTTATGTGACTAATGTATGACATGTTTGAAGTGAAAATGAAGGTTATAACTTAGTGAATGAAGGGATAATATCAAAGGACCCAAGGCATAAGTATAATGGGAATGAAGATGTTCATATGATTGTAGTTATGATTCAAAGAAGTTGTGTAATATGTATTAAGGGATTAATTGTGAATAAGAATTGGTTATTATGAGACCATATGAGGTTAGAAAAGAGATGACGAGAAATTGAGTTATGATATAGAGTAACCAAGTGTTCTTGAGGTGTAAGCTTATGAATAAGCTAGACACATACAAAGAGCAAAGATTGAATGGAGAATTTAGAATGGTTATGTACAAATGAAGTGTAAATCTAAGTTCAATTAGACAAATTTGAATCATGAAATGAGAATGACATAAGAAGTGAATTTAGAAAATATACCCGAGATTGTCATTGATCATGCATTATACATTACACATATACATGTGTAAAATTGAATGTTTATGTGATTGTGCAATTAATAATGTGTGTGCAATATGTGTTTTGCATAATGATGATATAGGATAGAACGTCCACATCCAGACGTTTCCGGATTATGGAAGTTAATGCTAATTTGGAGCGTACTGTGAGTAGAACTAGATGGTCTCATTTCATTGTTTGTTTCTGTTTGAATTTTTGAATTGATTGACTACTGAATGACTATATGAATGTGATTGATTGTGTTGGTTTCCGGATAGATGGTCTGATGAATGTGATGTATGAATGAAATATTGAAGTGCTCCTTGTATGTGAATTGGATGAAATACGTGATATATGACTTGGTTGTTAAATGTCGGACTTATTTTCGAAGGAAAATGTGATCATGCATATAAATGAAAAAGTGATACTCAACTCTAATGTTGAATGCCAGACTAAGGTCCAATGATATGTAAATGTGATTGCATGAGTATATGCAAATGTGAGTGAGACATTCCATTTCATGAATGCATGAAACATAATGGCAGTTGTGACCAGAGTAGCTACCGATCAGAGCTTAAAGCTCAAAGTATGAAAAGAGCCTCGAGCTCAAAAGTGATTAAGAGCCTAAGGCTCACTATGTAAAATAAGCCCTATATCCCCATCGGATAAGAGACTGTTAGTAATAAGCCCAGTATCCAATAGATACGGGACAACTTAGGCACTCAGTCATAACAAAGTAACAAATAGAAAGTGGATTTCATGTGCACCGTATATGCATAATATGAATGAATAAAGTGTATTGAGCTTGAAATGTGAACTGATGTTAATGTGAATTATGTGTTATGTGACTGGGTGAGCCATCGATGATGATCACTCACTGAGTTCGTAAAATTCACCCAAAATTTGCAAATATTTTTCGGGATCAGAAGAATATCCTGTTTGGCAAACGGGAGTATACCTACTACATTCAAGTTAGGGATATAGGTCAGGATCGGTTCACGTCTGCATTGTATTTCTTTATTTTTGTATTGAATTGTATACTCTGCAACTTTTGTATCAATATGTATTTCGAAAAATTTTGTAAAATGTTTATATGATTTATGTTGTAATGTAAAGACATTATGACTAAAGTGTTGTGTATTTGTGAAAGGGCCCAATTGGCTACTGAAAATTCTATTGATTGGATTGTTATGATTGAAAAAGTTTGCGAATAAAGTGGGCCTAATTTAATTACTGATTTCCGCATACGTGTTTGATAAAAAAAAGTTGTACTGAGTTTTCAAGTGGTTGACTGTTCTAGCATGCCACCCTTGTGGGACAAAGACTCGGATATCACTCAAGATGTTAGGTACGTGTCTCGAGAGGGTAAGGTGCTACATATACCATATTAACTAATTGAATTAACATGCCCATTAAACTGAGATGAAATATTGAATGGTTGAAATCAATGAAATATGTGATGTGATGTGAATTATTCATTTATATGGCATATTTGGTAAACTGGACTATATATGTGTTATTGAGTGCTGATATGAGTGAGCACATCGATAATAGTTCACTCATTGAGTTTGCAAACTCATCAAAATTGCAATGTTGTTTTTTAGGTTTAAAGGAGTTCTAACTCCTAAGCAGATCAAGTAGAAATCTAGTACTTGTGTTTTGAAGCAAAAATGGCTCAAAGGTCGGTCACCTGACACTAAAGAGTCTAGATATGATATTTTGGTTTAACATTCCACTTCATGTAGAACGTCTTATAAAGAGTAACAAACTCTTAGATGTTGTTGGTAATGTATATATTGGAATTATGTACTGTAATGTTACAATGTATGCTCATGTTTATGAATAAAATCGGAAGTTTTGATCTTCTTAAATACTTGTGTTATGTATGATGCCTTAATAAGTGAATGTGATTTCTCTAACATGCCATTCCCGTAGGGTTAATTCTCGGATAATCTATGGATGTTCGGGCGTATGCACTATGGTAGTAGTGTGTTACACAAGTAATAGTTGCCTATGGATGAACGAGTAGAGTAGACAAACCATTACTTTCTGAGAACAAAAAGGAATTGTAGCTATTGATCAAATGACGGAGATGAAAGCAAAAATTGATAACTTAACTCGACAGCTCAACAACATGAAGGCTTTGTCCTCAGGTTTGGTAAAAGTTATGTAACTAAAGTGTGAGCCCTATGGACAAATGGACATGATACGGTAGATTGCTTCTTGATGAAGTAAAGAGATCTAGAGCAAGTTAATTATATGGGAGCTCAACATAGATGAGGAGGGGGAAACAATCCCTACTCTAACACATACAACCCTAAGTGGAAGAATCACCCTAACTTCTCGTGGACAAACAATGGTGGAAGACAATTCAGACCCCAAAGACAACCAGGCTTCCAATAAGATAAACCGAGCTCAATGGAATCCAAGTTGGATAGGATTTTAGATTAAATTGGAGGCATAGAGGATGCACATAGGAGGCTTGAAAGCAAATTTGAGCAAGTCACTAAGAACCACGCCTCTTCAATACATAATTTGGAGGTCCAAGTCGGCCAACTAGCAAAGGCAATTTCTACTTAGAATGTAGGAACCCTTTTAAGAAATACCGAGTCTAACCCAAAGGAACGGATTATGGTCATTATTCAGACCCAAGAGAAGAAACTCAAACATGAAAAAGAAGGTGGAGATAAGGAAGAAGGACAAGTAATTATGAAATTATTTCCGAGCGAGCTATTAATCGAGCCAATCAAAGACCTCGACCTGAATTTCTGTACCCTATCCTAGCTTAGTAGAAGTCAATTTCAAGTAGGGAAACTAGGAATTCTAAAGAGGTTGAATTAAACAAGGTTGTGGACATAACGAAACATCTACAAAAGAGGCTCATATTAAAGGAATCAAACAAGAAGAAGGCTAAGGAGTGCATAGCGAAAGAAAACCCTACTATAACACAGAAGAAAGAGGACCTAGGGGATTTTTACATTTCCTGCAATATCAATGGAGTCAAAATGGACAGGGCATTCACAGTTTTGGGAGCAAGTATCAATATCAATATGGTGCCCTATACTTTTAGTCAAAAATTAGGATTAGAACAGTTAGAACCCACAAAGATGCTAGTGAAAACGACGGATATAATAGTTCATCGACCGAAGGGGATTATTAAGGATATCCCAGTGTAGATTGATATTTTTACCTTTCCCATAAACTTCTTTATATTGGATATTGAAGAAGATGTGGAAACACCTATGGTCCTTGGACAACCTTTTTTGGCTACTACCCTCTCCATAATTAATGTTGATGGGGGGTAAACTAACTCTGAGAGTTGGAGAGCAACGAATAACCTTTACTGTGTTGAATAAAGATAATGGCTCTACCTCACCTTTAGTTAACATCAACGAAACCAAACCTCAAGAACAATGGGAAGATATTGAGGACCCTGGGAATGCATTTAGAAAGAGCTGATCGCGAAGGGGAAAGTGAAGGAAGGTGAAGCAGAAGGAAGGTGAAACCCATGAAATAGTAGCTCATGTACAAATGGTAAGATCGATGATTACGTTACCATTACACTATTCATTTGAACCATTTTGAGCACAAGAAGAGCGTCAAGCTACTGACGTTAAAAGAAGTGTTGTATGGGAGGAAACCCATGGATTGTTAATTTCATTTATTTCCTTTGACTTTTAGATAGTTTGAATTTTGTAGTTAGGTTATTTCATTTCCAAATAAAATCGGGAATCAACATGAATTAGATGATTGAGGAAGTAAGCAAAAGAGAGGTGAAGGAGCTAGAAAGAGTTAAGAAGTGATCTCGAAAAAGTGTAGAAGGACAAAAGAAGAAATAAGTCAGAAATTGGTGAAAAATTTGCAGGCCATGATCGTGGCCTGCAGCAGGGTAAAACGGGACAAGCAAAATTCAGTTTCATTTTTTACCACTTTACCCTCCATTCACCTATATATTCATTTCTTACTTCACCTGTTCACTCACTTTCATTTTAACTTTATCTCTCTAAGTTTAAAACCTTCAAACACTCTCGCTTCTCTCTAAACAAATTCCAAACTTTCAATCTCTTGCAACTTCTACCTACTTGAAAGCCAGTATGTTGCGTATTAAGCAGTCAGCAAAGTGTGATAAATCATTGGGACGAAACCAAGTCTCGGGACGAGGGCAAAGGAATAGGGCAGCAGACTTTGGAGCACCCTCCCTGATTTACGCAGAAGAGGAAGGAATTCGTTTCTAATCCTTCAATGCTAAACAATTTGTAGTCATAAAATATTTTGATTTTGATACACTTGATAAGCTAAAACTGTGAGATAGGGTAGAGAACTTAGCAGAAAGAATTCAGTGGGCAAAGTTCATATACTTCCAATATCCTGTCGACCAGAATCTCACTCCAAAAGTCTTCACTTCCCTTTATTACCAACCTAGTAACCCTAAGGAAATCTGGTTTAGGTTACGGGGACAAAATTATGAGCTAAACATCAAAATCATGTGAGATATTTGTGGGTTCCCCGAGTCTTCCATTATCGATCAGCACAATGATTTTCATGCTTCTCGCTATTGGAATGAGCTCATTGGGTTAGAGCGATTCAATACTAAAAATGCCCACAACAACATCATAAGAACATATGAGCACTTGTTATTGCACAAATTCATGTGTCAAATGGTTTTTGATAAATCAAAAACCAACAAGTGCTCAACAAAGAAACTGTTCCTGTTGTGGTGCATGGATCACATCATCCCAGTGTGCCCCTCCACACATGTGTTGAATGCTATTGTTGTAACTCTATGTAAGAGGAGCAATAATTTGGGTATGGGATGCTTGGTTTTTGCCATTGCTCAATATTATGGTGTAGACTATAGCGGTTTAATTATCTACCTCCCAAATTTTCTAATTCATAATCATCTATGGCGTGCTAAAATCCTTTAAGTCTCATAGCATGGAACTCTGGGATATTAGCCAAAAGACTCATATGAAAATTAGGGATAATCAGGCACGTTCGAGCACAGTGTTGCCTTAGCAGACAGAAGAGAACTCAACTAGTGAGGAGTCTGAAGAGGAAGAAGACATCGATGAACCAGGCTGGAAGGAAGTGCTCGATGCAATCTCTGTGAACACCAAGGTAATTACATATACAAAATGAAGGAGATGGCCAGAACACAATGACATTAGAGCTGAGATATACGTCGTATCCATCGTTACTTCGAGGCTTAAGGCGTCCAACTGCCACCTCCAACACCAAGCCCCATCACCGCGAGGCTTTATTTCTAATCCTTTTCTTTGTAAGTTAGTCTTTATTTTATTTTTTTGTTTTGCTTTAATTTATGTTTCTTCTTGCCATGCATGTTTGTTTGCATCATTCTCATATTGAGGATAATGTGTTGTTGAAGTGTAGGGATGGTTATGTGTTTTGCTTTGAATGTGAATTTTCCATATTGTATGATAGATTGTTAGGTTGCATTTTGTTAATTGTTTTAATGTGGTAATAGCTTAGATGGATTAATATTGATTTAATTTTGAACATAGTCTATTAAGTTGTGAAGAGTCATTAGCTCGCAAAATTAGTGAATTGGGTTCTTTGGCTAAATATGCAAGTTAATTAGGATTTAGTGTGAGTTTTTCACCCTCTAAATTGTCACATTCATTAATAATTTTAAGTCTTTCGACTAAAGTAGCTATGCTAGTACTTTTTCATGAAAACGAGTAGCTAAAGCAACAAGGTAGGAAATAATAATTAAAAAAAGTTAGTTAATTTTAAATAAATAACTATTTCGCTAGCATTCGGGTTATGAATAGAGTTAGTAGCCAGTTGAGAATATCATATAGCTGAGTAACCGGATCGACACGCATCACAAATGTGTGCCTCCGCGTCAAAAGGCTATAATGATGTTTCAACCAAATAGTTTAATAAAAAATGACTTGGTTGAGTAACCAAATCGACATTCATCACCAATGTTTACCTCTAAGTAAAAGACTAGGTCTATGTCTACAAAATATTAAAATAAAGTGTTTTCTAATAAAACCTACTGAAATTGTAAATAGCTTGACTTTTCATGAAAACGTACTTAGGAGTAATTACAAAGTTTGAATGTCAGAATAATTATTAATGTGTGTGTACAATTGGAAATGGTGAATAACTTGACATTTAGGTTTTGATTAATATGTATGTTTAGTCTAGAGCCCCTAGATGCAGATTTTACATGTTAATGATTTGAAATAACTTAAATGATTGTGTTTAAAATTAAATTTATTTCATGAAGTTAAAGCCATTGTCTCATTATTGCATTGTGTTGGCATTTAGCGAAGGAGGAATGAGAGTCTAAGTATGATTGCGATGGAGAGCAGTGAACTCATCAAGCATAGCTTAATGCTAGTGTGGAATTTATCGACTTGAGTAAAGGATGTGGAATCAAAAATGGTAACAATTGTAGAATAGTTGATATACTCAACAAACGAGCAAGGAACAAGGGTGTGATAACATGAGTGAGTGACCATAGGATGAGAGGTCAATGGTGAAGGAGTAGGGGAAGATGGTGCAAGAGGTGGAGAAGGAGTAGGGGTAAATGGTAAAAGTAAGGAGAGAATATGAGGATGAGAAGGGGTAGAAGAATGATTAAACGAGAGTGTGGAGTAGTAAAAATCTTATTCAAGGAAACACACATGACGATAGACATAAAATTTGGAGGTTTTAGGATCAAAACAATGGTAGCCTTTGTACTTGGAGCAATAACCTAGAAAGATACAAGAAGTTAATTTAGGTGTGAGTTTATCAGCACAGGTGAAGCCTAAAAGGGAAGGCATGTGCGTCCAAAGACTCGAAGATGAGAGAGATTAGGTTTTGTGTGAAAGAGTATTTCATGAGGAGACTGATGAGTAAGAATAGGTGTAGGTAAAAGATTGATGAGGAAAACAATATTGGAGAAGGCTTCATACCAAAAAGATTTAGGTAGGGAGGCATGCAAAAGGAGGGTAACTCCTGTTTCAGTGATATAACGAATTTTACGTTCACAAGACCATTTGGTTATGAAGTATAAAGACAAGAGATATGATAACTGATGCCATGGGTAGCAAAAAATTGACTGAAGACTGCAATGATGAGTTTTAAAGCTCCATTGCATTGAAAAGTTTTGATAGTAGTGGAGAAAGGGTTTTCAGTTGTTATTTTAAAAGTTTGAAAATAGAGAAGAGCATGTGACTGTTGAACCAGGGGAAAAATTTAGGTAAAATGACTATAGTCATTAATAAAGATAATAAAGTGCCGATAACCAAAGAAAGAAAGAGACAGGGAAAGTCCCCAAATATCACAGTGAATGAGTTGTAAGGGTTTTATAGAGAGACAAGAGGATACTGGAAATGAAAGATGAACACTTTTGCCTTTAAGATAAAGAGTACAAGACTTAATAACATTTTAGTTAATTAGTAAAAGAGAAGATAAACTAGATGATGTAAAACGACACGGATGATCAAGACGTTGATGCCACATATCTAAAGAGGTAGTAGTAGCAATGAGGGAGACATGATTGCAAAAATACGATGGAATATTAATTAAGGGATATATATTATTGTAGATGGAACCAATGAGGAGCAGTATCTTGGTTTGAAGGTCCTTCACAATGTAACCAAATATATTAAATTCAATAAAACACGAATTATCAATAACAAATTTAGCAACAGATAACAAATTTTTAGTAAGAGTGGGAACAACCAAAATATCATGAAGATGAATAGGACAGGAAGAATTTGGTATAGTTAACTTACAGATAGAAGAAATAGGAAGAGTTTATCCATTACCAATAACTACTTAGTTGGACCCGTCATACAGGGAAACGAATTCCAAAAGGTGAGAATTGGGGGTCATGTGAGCAGTGGCGTTAGTATCAGTTAACCATTAAGAAATTTTACTAAAGATGTGAATTATCTACGTTAGGTTAAACACTCATGGTAGTAAATGTTGCAAAAAGATTGTTATTAATATATCGAGAATCATAATTGCAATTTCGAGACTCAGAATAGCAAAAATGACAATGGACAACAATGTGGCCTCATTCTAAAAAAAATTGACATTGCATGGGTGGTTTAGTGGACCTAAAAAATGACTTGGATTGGACGTTGAAGGTTGAAATTGGGTCTGGATTGTTAGGGTCTAGAGGTCTGATGTGGGGACCCATTAGGGTAGATAGACCCGAGGGGTTGTGTAGGCCCAATTGAGGTGGAAGGAAAATTAATAATGGAATTAGGTTGAACCCACGAGGCAGAGGGAGAGGAGTCGTGCCTTCCTCTGCTATGCCTCCTGCTGCCTCTATCGCGACTGCTATGATGACTACCAGTGTGAGAGACGAAGAGAGCCGTGTCCATTAGTGGAGGAGAGTGGTAGGATAAAACCTTTGTTTATATATTAGAAGCTTAGGACGAAGCTTGGTGAATTACAAAGGAGTCTTGTAATGCTCGACGGTGATGATGGAGTCATAGTCAACTGAGAGTCCATTCAAAGTGAACAGAACAAGATCCTTGTCAATGAGCGTGTCATCAATAGTTGTCAATTCATCTGTTGTGATGGAGAGAAGAGAAAGAAAATTTGAGATGGTACTGAAGCCTTTCTTCAGATTGTGGAGGCGACACAAAGAGGGACCGTTAGGAGGCCGATTGCTACATGAAATGCTCTGCAAGTTTAAGTTAAAGCACGCGAGTAGTTTGGTAGCTGAGGGCTGGTCGTGCAGTTGATGGGGAAAGCAACATCGTGAGGAAGTATTAGAAAAGACGATCAAATTTACAACATTTTTGAAAGTTTGAAGACGAAGAATCTAAGCTGGAGGCTACAGCTAGTGGGAAGATGGTGCCATTTACATAACCAATAAGGTCAGATGTAATTAAAATAGCCTTAATTTGATTTTTCCAAACCAAATAATTTGTGGAATCCAGTGAAGTCGTGAGGAAACTAAAAAATTGATTGAACAGTAATGTGGGTGTGTTGATGTCTGCCAATGATTATGTGATGAAATTATGTTGTCAATGTCTTTTGCGATAGTTCTGATGAAGTGTGGATTGGCTTTTGGTGATGTTAATGTTGTAGTTCAAATTGTTGTTAACCTTCTGGATGTTGTTGGATTTGTTTCTAAAGGTGTTGGTGTTATGAGTGTTTACACTTTATGAAAAAAAATCATATGTTCAATTGTGGGCTCTGATACCTTGAAAGATGAATAAATGTACTATATTTTTGATAATTAATTACAGAGGTGTTGGGTCCTTTATATAGACTAGTGTACATACATATGATAAGCAAGAATAAGAACAGAAGGATTACAGATGATAAGAATTATCTAGAGATTACACATAAAGACTATTTATAGTAACTAACTAGAGATTGCATATAAAGACTATCTATAGCTGTAGATGTGATCAGAAAATAAAATAGTTATTTTCTGATCACATCTAAGGGCATCTTGTTCTTGGGCAGAGAAAGCTCTGAGAGAAAAAGAAAAAGATTAAAAACTTGAGGAATGTTACTATGGCAGTCCATGAGAACAAATTTACAAATACTTTAGGAAAGTTTGATCCTAACATGATGTTCAGGTTCATTGTCTTTCATATCATTTAAGAATAGCTATACCTATTTTCAAATTGGATTTTTTATATGATGTGGTTGGTTATGTTGGACCCCGAACTTTTGATGGAAATGAGAAATAACATAAATAGAAATGAGTGTGTGATAGATGATTAAGAGAATTAATGAGGAAAGAATTAATTTGTTTTGATAACTTCGAGATTTGAGTTGAATTATGATTATGGAAAGGAAGTTGAAAATCAAGAAATAAAGAGGCAAAGTGTAAAAAAGTGGAGAATTGGGAAAGTTGACTTTTTGGCATTTAGAGTTGACTTCTTGATTTGGGCGAAATTTGAGAACATGGTCTACATGAAATTTGTAGTGTCTATTGCGGGCTTTTTGTCGCCATAAAGTATGGAATGTTTCGATATCGGGAGAGGAAGAGATGATTTTTTGAAGTTAAGTGTTATTTGTTTTGATTTTGAAAATATAGGATTGTGTATACTGTGCTTTGAGGTGATTTCTGGACTGTTTTAGTCTGAATTGGACTACATGATCTTCATGAAAGTTTTAGAGAATGTGAATAGCTTGACAATGAGGTATAGTTTGTAATTTTCGGATGTGAGGATGTAAAGATGTGATTTTGGAAGTTATGTAAGTATTTAGGGAGACATTAAACGGAACAGGATATTTGATTGAAAATTTGATCATTTTAGAGACTAATTTGGGTTTTGAGTTCTTCGTGGAAGTTATAGAGCTTCCTCTAAGCTTTCAAATGATACCATTTTGTCAAATTTGAAGTTCGGGAGCAAGAGTGATGAATTTTTGAAGTTTGGTGTTTAAAAAAAATGAAAAAGGAAGTTTGAGCCATTTCGCGATCGCGAACAGCTTTTTGGTCGCGCTCGCAAGCAGTCGCGAGTGCGAGGCCGTCTCTGCCGTTTCTCCCCAGCTAGCGATCGTGAGCCATTCGCGATCGCGAGCCAGTTATTTTTCTTTCTTCGGCTCGCACTCGCGAGGCGTCGCGATTGCGAGCCGTCCTTCGTTTCCTTCGGCTCGTGATCAAGAGCTGTCTGCTACAGTGCGCCTCCAATTTTAATTTATTTGATTTTTTCTTGATTCTTTCGCTTATATCTTGTCCGTCCAACATCCAATTGACCCGATTTTTAAAACGTTGGATTCCTAAGACATTTAATTTCATTTTCTTAGAGAATTATGAATTTTCAACACTTAATTGAGGTTGATTGACTTACTCAAAGTAAGTTGGGAAATTTTTTGAGCATGGTTCAGTGTTTTGCGAATTTCGGGAGCTGTGGAGCTCCGATTGAGTTGATTCTAGAGGTAAAATAAAACTGAGATATGGGGCTACAAATGATGTGAAGGGATCGAATTCCAATTTCATCCTTGAGATTGTCAATTTTTGGAGTGAAGTTTGAATTAATGTTCAGTCTCGATTTTGTGAAGGTCCGAAAGTATTTTGGACGTAAATCCTTCGTTTCTAATCCGATTTGAGTGTTTTTGGTGTCATTTTTAAAGAGGAGACATAGAGGAACAATTCTGAAGAAGAAAGTTTTGTCAAACTATGTCATTTAGCTGCCCAAAATTAGGATGCAAGTTATCAGTTTTTCAAGATTTTGTGCAGGGGTAATTTTGGAAGTTAACTTAAATGGAGGGGCAAAATGGTCTTTTGGCTCTCATTTTTAATGACATGGCAAGATAAGAGAGAGGAGTTGTCGTTTTTCAAAGGAGACCCACGACACTTACAAGCAAAATAAGAAAAGAAGATGAGAAGAGAAGAAAGATTGGAGTTTCGGATGAGAGAAAAAAGGGGGAGAAGAGAAATATGACTTAGGGTTTCGACTATGTGAGATTTCAAGGGTGATTTTCGTTGGTTTCAAGAGGAAACATTGGGAAGAAGATGAAAGCTTCTCTTGGGGCTTTGATTATCCGAAAATGGAGGAGATGGAGGTAAGAGATGAACTTCTATCTTTGAGTTTTTCTTCAATTTTTGGTTTAGGATTATGGAAAATGATATGGGTATGTGATTTATGAAGTCAATTTTGATGTTTATGCCTTAGGTTGTGTTTAATTTTGGATG
>JAOSBP010195036.1:0-13210 GCA_027563825.1 Erythroxylum mucronatum
AGATTATATAAATTTATCCAAATATAAAAACGACACTGCAAAGATTATGTAGGGAAAATAAAAGAACTTCAAGAATAAAAGGCTACATAAGGGAGACTAAGGGTCCGTCGTGAGGTTAGAAGAGGAAGAAAAACAAAAGAGAGAGAGAGAGAGAGAGAGAGAGAGAGAAAAGGAAAGAAAAAAGAGGAAGAGAAGAGGTGAAGGAAAGAAGTCACCAAGGTAAGTCGAAATCCTGGTTTCAATTTCATATTCTCCGTTTGGATCTAATTTACATACATTTAGAGCATGAATTTCTAGAAATTCAAAGAACAAAAGTTGTAGAGATAGTCTTAGCTTGACCTCTGCAAAATGAGCTTGATAAAATAGTGATTATAGCTTAAGTTATGATTGTTTCCCTAATAGTGCCCGTGATAGACCTCTGTGCAGGAACCTTTTATTATTTCCTGATTTTTGAGGGCTTTAGAGCCCAAATTAGTCAAAGTATAAAACATAAAAAACAATTATTGATATCTTATTGATGGTTCTATAAAATAGGTTAGCTAGAAGATGTCTTGATAATGATTTATTATTGTTTGAACATTAGTTGCTAGTCTGTTTCTTACCAGAAATAGGACAAAATTTGCAAGGGGTTTTTTATTCGAAGGGGAGATTCCATTCGTGTAATTTTGGATATATTAAGACTAATGAAGTGTAGTTTTAGAGGGCACAAGAATCATGGTATTTGAATTTTTGTAGAGAGAGTTATGATTAAAAGAGTATAGCTTGTTCATAAAGAAACATTAGGAAGAAAAGGATATAAACATTACACTTAAAGATCACATACATATTCTTTCTATTCATTATCGGTGATCGATGTTTATATGCATGTCTAATAGGCTCTCAAAGTAATTTTCAATACCCAGCTATTATCGGGTGTTGAGGTAATAGCTCGTTGGAGTGTTTTGTGAGTTAGCCTAAATGTTTCTTATTATGTTTATTTTTGGTTAAATGTCAATTATTGAATTGTTGCTTATATGATTGTTACAATTCTGGATATTGTTGGCCGGAGGAGTTTGATATTCAGGACTTATATAAAAGTGTTTTTGATTTTATTGTCAATTGTTGATTACATGAATAATTGTGAAATGCTTATTTTAATTAAATTGATTGTGAACTTTGGACAATCAGTTATTGATAGAAGAAAATGATATATGAGATGATTCATATAATTGCGTTTGACATTCATGATGAGATAATGAGATTTGTGATCAAAATGACTAACACGCAAACATTCAAGGCAAAAAGCTCGTAATCAGGGCCTAAGGCTTGTAATAAAAACTTAGGGCTTAATGCTCATAATGTGATTAAGGCTATAATGCTCGTAATATGATCAGGGCTATAATGCTCATTAAGCTGGCAGTAGAAATTTGTTGAAACCCAAGACGTGAATTGGCATATTTGATCACAACATAAGGAGATAAGTATGAAAGCATATTTGCATTTTCATATACATGTTTGATTAAATTGAATTGTGATTTTGAAATACATTTTTGATATTTTTTTAAAATGTGATATTATTTACTTGAGTTCTGCTTAAGTTGATGTGCGTTATTGAAATGTAAGTTGATATTATTGATTATGTGGTATGTTGATTTGAACGGTCCTATGTGATATGGTTTGCTGAGTGCATCGAGGATGGTTCACTCATTAAGTTCTCAAAACTCATCAAAATTGCAACTTTTTTTTTTGATTTAGGAGAGGTTTAGAGTTAATTGGAGTATAACACCTACGTTTTGGAAGTCATGGCTCAAAGGTCCAATCAACTGAATCTTCAGAGTTTAGCAGTAGTTTATCAAATGACGTTTTACCATAAATTTAAAAACACTAACGACCCTACAAGTTTATCGACGGAATTGAAGTTCTATCGCTAATTTTCCGTCGGTAATCTTTAATTTTCTTGTAGTATTTGGCTACATTTAATGTCCAAAAATTATGTCAAATTATGGACTTGCTTCGTGAATTTTAATGGAAGTTATTAAAGCGCTTCTTTGCTATTTGAATGGTACTACAGAGTTTTGCCTCTAATGGTTTTGCCTAATTTTTCACTTGATATTAAATATTATGTCGATAGTGATCCGTATGATAGACATTCTACAAGAGTGGCTTTGGAATTTTGTGTGTCTTAATATTTTAAAGTGCAGTCCGCAAGAAAGAAAAATGTGCATGCGTTTACGAATGACGCTTTCTTCTTTGAATGCCTGAGTTTACAGTAGCAGATTCAACAGAAATATTCATTCTAATTAATAAGGCAAGTTCTGATTAGATTTCTCTTCTTAATTAATCTACTTTGCTTTTAGCGAAAGAATTCAATTGATCTCGGTGGCTACTGGCTAGACAGTCGTCAGTTTTGTCTATGAGTTGCACTTGGGCGGGGTGGCCAACAGTACAAAACTATAAAATATAAATTAACCCATCAAATCCAAAGAAGAGGCGTCCAGAGGTAAAGACAAAGAATGACTTTCATTATTTCCAGTCAAAGACAACATTGAAACCTTGTGGAACATAAACAAGCCGAAAGCAATGGACATAGTTCAATTCCAGGAACAATAGATACAACCAATTACGTTCTATTTGTCAAATAAAATTAATTTCCAAATGTAGGACAAATGTTCACCATAAAATCCAATATACTATAACAAAAAAACTCAAAAAAGACATAGAAGGTGGGCTAATCTTGTCGCAGTGGTTTGAACTAATCATGTATTAAGGCGATGCATTGCTTACGTTCACTTATATATTTAATTGAGAGCTTACAAAATTAGATACAAACAATCCAATGAATTATAGATAGGTAGAAAACCTAAGATGAAAAACTTCTAAGGCTATAGGTATTCTGCCTACTTTCTTGACCTCCCTCACAAGTATTAGAAACTCGGCCTAATAGGAAAGAAAAGTGTCTTTATTAAATACTATGAGGAATCAAAAAATATGTGTTCATAGTTGAATGAGGTAACAAAGAAGAAACTGAATCTAGACCATGAGAGGTCATATTTTTTTTAAAAAATGACTTTCTAAAGTAAGGTGCAATAAGAAAATACCTATTTTATGTGAGAGTCTTAATTATAGTAATTTTATTATTGGGAATCATATAGGTGGCTTTATCCGAGAGCGAGTAGTCTAGCACTTGAAGGATTAGCTCAAGACCAACTTAGGATACAACCCACTAAAATTTTACCAACTATATTTGATCCAGGTGAGAGTAATTATGATGTTTATAAATATGTTTCTTGTTAATCTTGTTTATTCAAAGTATACATGGAATAATTCCCCGATGTTATTAAAAAAAATAGGAAAAATTCACATTATTATTCTATAGGAAGAGGATGAGCTAAGGAATGTACATGAGGCTCTTTCTAGTTTTACTAAAGAAGAATGAATGAAATCAATGAAAGAAGAAGTGCCTTATTTAAGCTCAAATCAAGTATGGACTTGTTTGATCTCCCTAATAAGCATAAAGCTATTAGGAACAAATGATTTGTTAAACAAAAGTGAAAAGTTCATGATAGTATCCAAAAAATAAGTCATACCTCATGAACAAAAGATATACATAATAGGAAGGAATTGGTAGTGATGAGACATTTTCATCTGTTATGAAGTTTGCTTTAATTTGTCTAATCATGGCTATATTAGTTAGTTTGGATCTTGAATTACATTAAATAGATATAAAGAATGCTTTTCTAAATGTACAATAAAAAGAAGACATCTATATGGAACAACTTGTAGGTTTCATTAAGATGGACCAAGAACATAAAGTATATCAATTTTTAAAATAAATTTACAGTCTACAACAATCCTCAAGACAACGGTACATTTGTTTTATAACTTAATTATTTCATATTATTTTCATATACTTAATGAAGAGCATTATGGATATATGAGAGATTCAAAGATAAATGATTATGAGTTTGTTAAGCAAATCAAATACTAGTTATCATATGAATTTGAGATGAAAGACATACGTGAAGATGAAAACATTCTTAGAGTTAAGATTTCAAAAGATCATTCCCTATTCTAGAGTACTTGGAACTCTCATTTATGCCATAATCTGTACAAAGCTAGATATTTGTTATGTTTTATAATGGTGAGAAAATATTAGTCAAACTTAGGACAAGCACATTGGAAAGCATTAAAGAGAATATTAAGATATCTAAAAGGCACTGTTAATTATGCATTGTGTTGTTTAGGTAACGACCTATATATACAAGGTTATATAGATGCAAATTGGGGAGGAGATTTAAATGAAAGAAATCATACCTTTGAATATTTCTTTTCTTACTTAACAATGGTGTTATGTTAAAGAAACATAAAAAACAATTATATGTTGCCTTATCCATAATAGAACCTAAATTTATTGCATTTTCAACGGCAATTCAAGAAATCATATGGATTAAATGATTCTTGGTTAATTTGGGAGTCAATTAAAATGAGACTGATATAATAATAATTAACTGTGATAATCAAGTAGTAATCACTTATACTAAAGAGCCTAAATTTTATTGTAAAACTAAACATATAGATACCAATTATCACTATGAGAAAGATATAACTGCATAAGAAAAAGTGAACATGCAGTATATATCTACACTAGATATGGTGGTAGACCCAATGACATAATTAAAACATATATATTAAGCATGTGAAGTCAATATCAATATGTGATTGATTAAAATTTCTATATGTTTTTTCATTCAATTTATTTTTATGTCTAAATGCAAATATGAGTTAACATTGTTTGTAAAGGAATAAGTACTGCATAGTACTTGATTCTAAAATACATTGACTTTATATGATGTATTTTATGTATGAATCTAAAGTT
The DNA here is from genome assembly GCA_027563825.1 of Erythroxylum mucronatum. Lineage (NCBI taxonomy): Eukaryota > Viridiplantae > Streptophyta > Magnoliopsida > Malpighiales > Erythroxylaceae > Erythroxylum > Erythroxylum mucronatum. The sequence continues at coordinate 4,856 of JAOSBP010195036.1, forward strand.
ATATCAAACAGATAAAATATTAGTCCTCTTATATGGGCACTTATAGTAATTGTGAGCACTATAGTTGAGGTAGGTTTTAAGTTTATTATTAAGGTGATAATGAAGAGCAAAAGCAAGAAATTTAAACCACGATTAGTAACTTGGATGAAAAGTCAAAAAAAATATTAGTTTAGAGTAATCATATAGTTATTATATCTATATTAAGTTTCCACATTAGAGTTCAGAGAGATTAATTTAAAAGTAGGCAAGTGAACTTAGGTTAAACATTAAGTATGTTTGAATAAATATTTGAACGATTTTATGTTAATAAAAGACATACATTCTAAATAAAAAGGAGTTAATACTGTAGCGCGTAACTCTTGCCATGTATGCAAAAACAACCACAAAATGGGTTAATGTAAATCATAAGATCTCAACTTACATTGAGGAAGACGTAGAGGTTAAAAGAGCCTCATGGTATACCTTTAGGACTCTGATCTAACTCTTAATAATTAAATTTAAAGTTTGCAACTTTAGAATGTTACTAGAAGATTATGTTTGATACAATCCTATATGTTTGATACCATCTTATGGGACAATTCTAGAAAAGCAAATAAAATAAAATTCAATATAATTTAGAATAAAAGAAGGTCATTTTGATTAGTAACTCACATAAGAAAAATTATGTATTCAAAGGTGGCCACTGACTCAGTAAAAGATTTGAATATATTTTTGATACAATGAAAAAAATGAGATCAAAGAGATTAAAATACAAGATATGACTGAGCGTATGGCATACTAAATCTACTCAATGATCAATTTATTAATCGAGACATCATATCTTTCTGAAAAAGATATACTATGAGAAACTACAGAAATTAAGTATGAGTTAGAGATGATAAGCATAGACACATTTGATATGTTTAAGTTGCAACATTTGACATCTTGATATTAAATATTATGTAGATAGTGCACTGCAGTCCGTAAGAAAGAAAAATGTGCGTTTACGAATGTCGCTTTCTCTTGACATTAAATATGATGTCGATGCGATAGTGATCCGGATGATACATTAAATAATATTCCTCTTTTGGAAATTTCTTTGTCTTATATCATATTTGCAGTCGACCATGCACATTCCTCTTTTGGAAGTGAATATAAAGCAACTTCTGATTTGATTTCTTTCGTAATCTACTTTGCTTTTAGCGAAAGAATTCAATTGATCTCGGTGGCTGCTGGCTAGACAGTCGCCAGTTTAGTCTATCCGCTGGACTTGGGAGGGAGGGGTGGCTAACAGTACAAAACTATAAAATATATATTAACACCGTCGACTCCAAAGACTGGCAGAATTATTGGGGATCAGCTGGGACCATTGGCCCCTGTAAAGAATTTGGAAAGACAAAGAATGACTTTCATTATTTCCAGTCAAAGGCAACATTGAAACCTTGTGGAACATAAACAAAGAAGGTGGACTAATCACCTACTAGGGCGATGCATTGCTTACATTCACTAATATATTTAATTGAGTGCTTACAAAATTAGATACAAACAACCAAATAAATTATAGAAAGGTAAAAAACCTAAAATGAAAAAATTTTAAGACTATAGGTATGCTGCCTACATTATTGAGCTCTCTCACAAGTATTAGAAACGGGGCCTAACAGGAAAGAAAAGTGTCTTTATTAGTTAGTTTGGATCTTGAATTACATTAAATAGATTTAAAGAATGCTTTTCTAAATGTACAATAAAAAGAAGACATCTATATGGAACAACTTGTAGGTTTCATTAAGATGGACCAAGAACATAAAGTATATCAATTTTTAAAATAAATTTACAGTCTACAACAATCCTCAAGACAACGGTACATTTGTTTTATAACTTAATTATTTCATATTATTTTCATATACTTAATGAAGAGCATTATGGATATATGAGAGATTCAAAGATAAATGATTATGAGTTTGTTAAGCAAATCAAATACTAGTTATCATATGAATTTGAGATGAAAGACATACGTGAAGATGAAAACATTCTTAGAGTTAAGATTTCAAAAGATCATTCCCTATTCTAGAGTACTTGGAACTCTCATTTATGCCATAATCTGTACAAAGCTAGATATTTGTTATGTTTTATAATGGTGAGAAAATATTAGTCAAACTTAGGACAAGCACATTGGAAAGCATTAAAGAGAATATTAAGATATCTAAAAGGCACTGTTAATTATGCATTGTGTTGTTTAGGTAACGACCTATATATACAAGGTTATATAGATGCAAATTGGGGAGGAGATTTAAATGAAAGAAATCATACCTTTGAATATTTCTTTTCTTACTTAACAATGGTGTTATGTTAAAGAAACATAAAAAACAATTATATGTTGCCTTATCCATAATAGAACCTAAATTTATTGCATTTTCAACGGCAATTCAAGAAATCATATGGATTAAATGATTCTTGGTTAATTTGGGAGTCAATTAAAATGAGACTGATATAATAATAATTAACTGTGATAATCAAGTAGTAATCACTTATACTAAAGAGCCTAAATTTTATTGTAAAACTAAACATATAGATACCAATTATCACTATGAGAAAGATATAACTGCATAAGAAAAAGTGAACATGCAGTATATATCTACACTAGATATGGTGGTAGACCCAATGACATAATTAAAACATATATATTAAGCATGTGAAGTCAATATCAATATGTGATTGATTAAAATTTCTATATGTTTTTTCATTCAATTTATTTTTATGTCTAAATGCAAATATGAGTTAACATTGTTTGTAAAGGAATAAGTACTGCATAGTACTTGATTCTAAAATACATTGACTTTATATGATGTATTTTATGTATGAATCTAAAGTTATATCAAACAGATAAAATATTAGTCCTCTTATATGGGCACTTATAGTAATTGTGAGCACTATAGTTGAGGTAGGTTTTAAGTTTATTATTAAGGTGATAATGAAGAGCAAAAGCAAGAAATTTAAACCACGATTAGTAACTTGGATGAAAAGTCAAAAAAAATATTAGTTTAGAGTAATCATATAGTTATTATATCTATATTAAGTTTCCACATTAGAGTTCAGAGAGATTAATTTAAAAGTAGGCAAGTGAACTTAGGTTAAACATTAAGTATGTTTGAATAAATATTTGAACGATTTTATGTTAATAAAAGACATACATTCTAAATAAAAAGGAGTTAATAGTGTAGCACATAACTCTTACCATGTATGCGAAAACAACCACAAAATGGATTAATGTAAATCATAAGATCTCAACTTACATTGAGGAAGACTTAGAGGTTAAAAGAGCCTCATAGTATACCTTTAGGACCTTAATCTAATTCATAAGAATTAAATTTAAAGTTTGCAACTTTAGAATGTTACTAGAAGAGTATGTTTGATACAATCCTATATGTTTGATACAATCTTATGGGACAATTCTAGGAAAGCAAATAAAATATAATTCAATATAATTTAGAATAGAGGAAGGTCATTTTGATTAGTAACTCGCATAAGAAAAATTATGTATTCAAAGGTGGCCACTGACTTAGTAAAAAATTTGAATATATTTTTGATACAATGAAAAAAATGAGATCAAAGAAGATTAAAATACAAGATATAACCAAGCGTATAGCATACTAAATCTACTCAATGATCAATTTATTGATCGAGACATCATATATTCGTGAAAAAGATATATTATGAGAAACTACAGAAGATGATAGGCATAGACATATTTGATATGTTTAAGTTGCAACATTTAACATCTAACAGTATGAGTAGTCTACAATTTAAATTATGTATGTATATATATATATATATATATAAAATAATTCAAATGACTAATGATTATCATCCGATCGATTATATTTCTACATAGAGAGAAAAGGTGTATTCTTACAAGTGTTTTTTAAGTAGTAAAATTTAATCATATCCAAGTAAGTAATGTGATTAATCATGCATATGAATATGATAAGATCTTATTTATTTATATTTCAATTTCTTATGGTTTGAATTCATTAAATATATGGTAAAGGAATCTTCAAGTCAATGTTTTTTTCTTTGCTATTTCGTGAATTCCTATTACTTATTTCTTGGGTATTCTTTGGCTAATTAATCTGGCAAGTAGAGATGGCAATAGGTTGCTTATGGGCAGGTCTCGCTAATTTTTTAAAATAAAATTTTAAAAATTTAAAGTGTAAATTATCATATTTTTTTAATTTGCGTCTGAGCCATATTGTCTAGACTTAGCTTGCCCGAGACTTGACTCTTTTAAGCAAATTGATGTTGTTTTGCTTATAAAATTTGGGTCTCAAATTGATACAGGCTTGATTTGGCCTATGTGCTGACCTATTGAAAATACCTGAATTTAAGCTCATGTGCCGGCCCATTGCCATCCTTACTGGCAAGTATATTATGGAATTTTTGATTTCATATCTATTTGATGAAAAATGGAACTAAAGTTATAAATCGCTCGTCTTGGAATGTTTCAATTTAATAAAAATCTTACTTATCATACATAACTTAAAATGCATACTGTTGATTTGACAATATAAATTTACCATTAAATTTAATGTATTTTACATTAAGATAAATATAATATTTACCATTAAATTCTATGTATTTTATATTAAGATAAATGTAATATTCTCTAAATTGGGTGAAATTATTATTAGAATAATTAAAGTTTAATGTATATTAAGTATTTATTTACAAATCTAAATAACATGTTCAGTATTTTAATAAATTGGATAGATATTTCATTTGGTAACGGATTCATTATGTAAATACAATCAACTAGCATATATTTTAAATAAGATGTTGATTATATCTTACACTCTACACCTTAAAACTTTTAAGAGAGGATACTATGATCAAAATTAGTAATAATAGAGAGGTAAAAACATTGATTATAGAAGTGAGTAAAAATATGCAACCCCTAGTTCATACATAGTACCAAAATTTAACTATAATAAAAATTTTCACTATCATTACTAATTAAATTTTCATAAAATCTATCTAAGTCTAATTTTGTGGAAAACTTAGTACAACATTGAAATACAAAACTAACAATGAAGGGGGATGGCAACGTAAATAGACTTCTACAACTTTATCTTAATTAACTAACTTGATAATAAATTTCTACCTAAATATCAAAGAATTAACACGTTAAATCCGAATAACTTGTGACACGACAATCAGCATCCATTTGCATTGCATCGTAAATATGACTAAAGACTAATAAGTTATTAAAAATGATACTTAAATTTTTTGTGGAAAATTGAAATACAAATCATAATTTTTTATTAATGCTTAAGTAAATCATTTTTAAAATTACTTCAACATCTTTTTAGTTTAAATTGTCTAATTATTATATCATATACAATAAGTTTCTTGTAGTAAATAATTTACTCAACCATATTTCACAATTTTATCTCAAACAAACATAATACATTACAACAAAGTTGAGATTTTGTTATATTTTTTAGGTGATGATTTCAAAATTGCTGTTAAAAGTCAGCTTTTGCTAATGATTTTTTAGAAACGTTGCCAAAACCTTTATGTTTTATGATGTTTTACAAAAGTGTTGCTAATTAGAAGCCTTTGGCGACGTTTTGTTGGAATCATCACAAATGGCTCATCCTTTTGCGATGGTTTATTTTTTCATTGCCACAAGGCTATCCTTTGGCGACGAATTGTTAAAATGTGAAAACCATAATCATCACCAAATGCTTAAAGAATAAAATAACTCTCCTATTTATAATTATGAATTGACTAATTTTGACTTGATCATTTTGTGATTGAGCATCATTTTGAGAACATTCAAATTTAATATTATTAAAAATGATTGTAAATTTAAAAATAAATTTAGCTAACAAAAAATTCAAATCATTTCAATAATTTGTGAAAATATAAACTCAAAATTTGTTAATATTATATATATTTAAACTTTTTATTTTTTAAAAATTATATGATTTGACAATTATATATGGTGTTACAAAATTTTCAAATAGTGTTAACATGAGTTTTTAATATAATGATATATAATTATTGTAGAAAAAACAATTAATAAATTGATATATGTTGAGCAATATCATTTAATGATTTATGCTAAGTAATATAAGATTTTAATTAGAAGTGTAACAATTTTTACAGACAAAACAATAAATAAAATTTTATGCCTATTTCTTTGAAAAGAAAAGAAAATAATTATTTTTCTAGATTCCAAGTGACATGAGACTCGATAGCTAGGTAAAGGAGTTTCTTATGTCTGAATTCCTAAGAAGGCTCCTTGCACATTCGAAGACATCAATTGAAACAGTTAAAGATTTTCTCTCAGGAGTTGGTTTATTGACACCCTCTTCCAACAACTTCTTAGCTTTAACCAAACTAGTAGAAGATACAATGATAATTTCCAAATACAGTATGGATCACTAAATTAGATGGACTGTACGTGCCATATGTTTTACGTAAGGAACAAATAGTATAGAACAATCAAATCTAAATTAAATGGTATAAGGAACACAAATTCGAGCACAATCATACCTGATTAAATGACTCCATCATCGTCACAATGAATATACATAGTTTTTGCAATCGATGACTGTTCCAAAACAACTTATTTTCCTAATCTTGTACGGATCATCAGACATCACCACCACCTCAATTTCCATCTGTGTTCTCTTGAAGATTCGAGTAAGCTTTACAAAACACAAATATATACATTCAGATGCTCATCTAATAACTTCATAATAGAAATAGAGATACAAATAGTAAAAAAGAGAGCTAATTTGGATGATACTAGAAACCTTGAAGAAGAAGATCAACCATTGAAGGCAAGGTGTGATTAGTCTTTGATGAGGAGATTTGTTGTGTACCGATTTGTTCATTATTACAGAGAATTTTGTCACATTCCTCCCATTGAAGCTCATTTCCACCATCAGAAACTATTCGTGATGTTGACATCCCTCGATGAATTTATGTTAACAATTTTATTCTAAAAAAACAATAGAAAGAAAAATAAGCAATAAATATAATCAATATAGAAGTAGAATGTTATTTATCTTATAATTAGCCTTTAAATTGTAGATCAAGTCCATAACAATAAGTTTAGACTAATCTCATGGTAAAAAAGTTATGCAGGAAAAGTATAAAGACAGCTTGTGTAAATAAAAGAATATGTATATATACCCACAAACACACACACACTAACAAATATTGAGTCACCTTGATAACAAAATTTGAAGCTAACTATTTACGTACCGAAATAAGAAGTAATAACGGTATTGTGTCAAAATTTTTTTTTACAAGAAATAGACAAAACTAATGCCAACTCAAATAAATCTAGTAGGTATTACTAAGGAAATGAAACACATTAGACATATCCATTCAAAAAATATCTATAAGAGGGAAAATTGTTAGATGATTCAAAACAGGTGAAAAAGCTCTTAGAATAGGCTCCAATATGACAAAAATATATGTAGAAGTTTCTTAATATGCAGGTATGAAATCCTATTAATAATCATTATAGACAGTAACATATAACATATATATCATTCCATAATCATTATAAACATTCCAAATTACAAATCATGTCTATCATCCTCTTACAGAACTTTCATCGAACACTTAGTATGCTGTTAAAAAACAACACTACTTTGTTTAAAAGCTATTGATTTTGATGCATTATTCACCAACACAACTACACAACAACAAACAATAAGTCATTATCAACCCAAATAAACATCCGTCGTGAATCAATCACACTAAATTCAACATATCCAATATAATCATTCACCTACAAATATTACAAACACACAAAAATAATGCAAGAGAAAAAAATGGACAACCAACCTCCATATGAAATGTAATATCCTTCTCCTAAATTGTTGAGGGTTAGAAGGTTTAGAAGATAAAGCTCATGCATATTGCATTACCTAAAGTAAGTTATATCACTAGATGATTATTTTGGTGCGTTAGGATTTGAAAATTGCTTTTCTATATACATGCATGAGATTAGAATACTCATACATAGATTATTATTTATAAATATAAGAAATAATTAATAAATGTTTTATGTGCACTTAATTGACATAGTCTGGGATGGTTGGGTATGATTTTGATGAATTAGAATTAAATTACAAATTGATGAATTTAAGTTAGTGATTTGGAGTTAATTGTAAAAAAAATGGAAGTTTGAGGAGTCATTGTATAAATTGGCTTAGTAGAATTCCTAAATGGTAAGATTGGTAGACCTGGCAAACGGGCGGGTGGTCCGGGTATGGGTATGGGTCTTACGGGTACGGGTAATGATTTTGAAAATCCATACCCTGCCCACCGAAAACGGGTAATGATTTTGAAAATCCA
>JAOSBP010195053.1:0-13209 GCA_027563825.1 Erythroxylum mucronatum
TAACTTCAGTAACTTCTGCAATCTTCGACTCCGACTCATATTTATAGCCTTCGTCTTCAACTGCTTCTTGATTCTTGATTCTTGTTTCTTTCAAGAAACGGTTATTCAGTTGAGTTCTGTAACTAACTCAGACTGATGCGTCTTTTGATTCTTCCATCTGCTTTTCTTGCGTCTATTTTTTGTGTCTACTTTCTTGCGTCTATTTTCTGCGTCTGTTTTCTTGCGTCTGTTTTCTGCGTCTGCTTTTTGCTTTGGCTTTCGTCTACTTTTTGCTTTGGCTTTTGTCTTCTTTTCATTTTAGCTTCATTATTTGTTTTTCATCAAAATCATTTCGTAAAGTCATTCTGACTTAACAGAGAATGTGTGTAGACTACAGGAAGCTTAATCATGTCACTATAAAGAATAGACATTTGCTCCCACACATAGATGAATTGTTTGATCAATTACAAGGGGCAAGGGTTTTCTCCAAGATAGATTTGAGATCAGGTTACCACCAGTTGAGAATAAGGGAGTCCAATGTGTCAAAGATTGTTTTTAGAATATGATACGAGCATTTTGAGTTCTTAGTCATACCCTTTGGATTAACGAATGCCCTTGTAGCTTTCATGGACTTAATGAATAAAGTCTTCAAGCCCTTCTTAAACTGATTTATCATAGTCTTGATTGATGATATATTGGTTTATTACAAGAGTGACAAGGAGCATAAAGAACATTTAAGGATTGCCTTGGAGACACTAAGGAAGAAAGAGTTGTATGCCAAATTCACTAAATATGAATTTTGGATAAGGGAAGTGGTGTTTCTTAGACATGTAATTTCAGAAAAAGGAGTACATGTTGATCCAAGTAAAATAAAATATGTGGTCAAATAAGAAACACCTAAGAATATAGCAGAAGTGAAGTGTTTCTTGGGTTTAGCTGGTTATAAAAGAAGATTTGTAGAGGGCTTTTCCATGATAGCAGCCCCACTTGCCAAATTGACAAGGAATAATAAGAAGTTTGTGTGGACAAAGGAATGTCAAAAAAGCTTTGAGGAATTGAAGAATAGGCTCACAACCGCACCGATTTTGACCTTACCTTCTAGTAATGGCGGATATGTGGTATATAGTGATGCCTCAAGGAAGGGATTGGGGTGTGTGTTGATGCAAGGAGATAAAGTGATTGCCTATGCTTCTAGGCAATTAAAACCTTATGAGTTGAATTATCCTACACACGACTAGGAGTTAGCTGCCATAATTTTTGCATTGAAAATATGGAGACATTATTTATATAGAGTCACCACTGAGGTATTTACAGACCATAAGAGTCTTAAGTATTTGATGAGACAAAAAGAGTTAAATCTAAGGCAAAGAAGGTGGTTAGAATTACGGAAGGATTATGACTTGATGATAGACTACCACCTGGGGAATGCTAATGTAGTAGCAGATGCATTGAGTAGAAAATCTACTATGGCATATATGGAGGTAGTATGCCTTCCTTTGTTAATGGAATTATCCAAACTTAAGATGGCATTGAAGCAAGTCGAATCTAGTTGTATATTGGCTAATTTTAGAATCAGGCCAGTGTTGAATGAGAAGATTAAGGAATTGCAGGAGCAAGATGAGTACTTGAGCAAGCTTAGAGAAGAAATTAAAAATGGCAACCCTCAGAAATAGAAATAAGAGAAGATGGATTGATGGTGGTAGGTAACAGATTATGTATTCTAGATATGTTAGAGCTAAAAGATAAGATTCTTGATGAGGCACACAATGCTCCATATGCAATGCACTCGGGGAGTACGAGAATGTATAAAGATTTGAAATAGCACTTTTGGTAGAGAGGAATGAAGAAAGATGTTACAGAGTATGCTAGAAAATGCTTAGTGTAACAGCAAGTTAAACCAGAACATCAAGCACCTATTGGCAAGCTTAAACCTTTTTCTATTCCTAAATGTAAATGGGAGAAGACTACGATGAATTTCTTGATAGGATTGCCAAGAACTAATAGGAAACATAATGCAATGTGGGTGATTATTAATAGGCTAACCAAGTTTGCACACTTCTTGCCAATTAGATAAGTAGATTCTTTGAAAGCCTTGGCTAATAAATACGTAGATGAAATAATCTGACTTCACGGGATTCCAAGTTTTATAGTCTTAGATAGAGATCCTAGATTTACCACCGCATTCTGGGAAAGCTTACAAGAGGCTTTGGGAACCAAGTTGCATTTTAGCATAGCTTTCCATCCACAAGGTGATGGCCAATTGGAGATAACAATACATACGTTGGAGGTAATGATAAGAGCTTATGTTATGGACTTCAAAGGTTCATAGGATGATCAATTACCTTTAATTAAGTTTGCTTACAATAATCCCTACCACTCAAGAATTCAAATGGCATCTTATGAAGCTTTGTATGGTAAGAGGTGCAGAACTCCTATTTGTTGGGATGAGGAAGGTGAAAGGAGACTTTTGGGACCTGAGTTAGTACAAGCTACAGTCGACAAAGTTAAACTGGTAAAGCAGAGACTCTCAAGACAGCTCAAGACAGGATGAAAAGCTATACGGATGCATATAGAAAGACGTTGGAGACAGAGTATTTCTTAGAGCCTCTCGATGAAAAGGGGTTTTAAGATTTGGTAAAAAGGGCAAACTCAGTCCAAGATACATAGGCCCTTATGAGATTCTTGTGAATATTGGGTCTCTAGCCTACACGTTAGCCCTGCCACCAGAACTATCCAAGATTCACAATGTCTTTCATGTATCAATGTTGAGAAAATACCGATCAGGTCCTTCACACATAGTCTAACATTCAGAGGTTCAATTAAGAGAGGACTTGACTTATAAAGAACAACTAGCAGAGATTTTAGATTCAAAGGAAAAGGTCTTGAGAAATAATACTATGAAACTGGTTAAAGTCTTATGGAAGAACCATGCAAGGGAGGAGGCAACATGGGAGCCTTTCGAAGCCATGAAGGAGAAGTGTCCACACCATATCATAGACTCAGGTAAGAATTTCAAGGACGAAATTCTTTATACGGAGGAGAATTGTTGGACCCCAAATTTTTTATTTATTGATTTATTTTATTCTATTCTCTTAGAATTTAGTCCATTAATTTAGCAAGCGTAAGTAGAAATTATAATTTATAATAGAAATTTTAGAAGTATAATACGGTAGTTAATAGACTAAAGGAGCTAATAGGCATTACATTAAATAAAGAAGGGCAAAATTGGAAAAACTAGACAAAAAGTAGTCTTGAAATGAGAATGAAGAGAGAAAATGTGAAAAGAAGAGAAAAGAAGAGAAGAAATAGTGGGAGAAGCTAGGAAAGAAGAAGAGAACGTTGAGAAGGAGAAGGAAGAAGAAGGAAGAGAAATCAACTTGGCCGCAGTGAACCTTTCCCGAAAGGTGTTTTTGGCTCTATCTTCACCTGACCGTCTCGTTTTGTCACCTTGGGATAAGTAACGAGACCTGGGCTTATCACTTTTATCTTCTTTGTTCTTTTATTTTATACTCAGAATCCTTTACTGGTAGTATTGTAGCCTAGAAGAATAGCTTCGCCAGATCTCACATCGAACATTCCAATGTTGTCTTTTCCATTATTTAGAATAAAACACTTGAATCTAAATGCTTAAAAGTAAGCAACATTTGGTTTATCTTCCTTTTCACAACTCATAGGGGGTATTTTTCAGAATAGATCTTATAAGACATCTATTAAATACATAACATACTGTGGATATTGCTTCTACCCGTTATCCATGAGGTAGTTCACTTTCACACAGCATAATCCTAGCCATATCAACTAAAGTTCTGCTCTTTCTCTCTACAACTCCATTTTATTGAGGTGTCTTTGGACGAGAGAAGTTATGACTCATATCATTATTGTCACAGAATTCTTCAAAATTTCTATTATTATATTCTCCTCCATGATCGCTCTGAAATGAAGCGATGAAGTAACCTTTTTCTATCTGAATTTTTCTGCAAAACTTCTCAAACACTTCAAAAGCATCATCCTTATTTGATACGAAATAAAACTATGTGAATCTGGAGTAATCATCTACTAGAACAAAACTGTAATTTTTACCACCAAAATTTTGAGTCCTAGTGGGACTGAATAAATCTATATGCACAAGTTTAAGTGGTTGGCTAGTCAACACAATATTTTTAAGAGAAAAGTTGCTTCTGACTTGTTTAACTTTTAAACAAGCCTCACAAACCTGATTGCTTTCTAACTTTAAAGTCAATAGTCCTTTTACTAACTCATTTTTAGACAATTTTGATAGAATGCTCATGCTGGCATGTCCAAATTTTCTGTGCCAGGCAAACAAATCCTTTTCTAGAGTGACAAAGCACTTAACACTTTGTGAGGACATATCTTCCAGTTGAGCATAACATATATTATGATTTCTAGGACCTATGGACATAATATTATCATTATGAATATCGACAATTTCATAATGAGATGCATAGAAAATAACTATGTAACCTTTGGACATAGCTGACTCACACTTAATAGGTTATGTTTCAAACCATGAACAGAGAGAATGATACCAATAGAACTAGAGTCAAAATTACCAATTTTATTAATTCTGATGACCTTTGCTTTATTTTTGTCTTTAAAGACAATATTACCTCCATCTTTTCTTTCAATTTAGTTGAAGTGTGACATTTCACCTATCTTGTGTCTCGTGCAGCCACTATATATTATCCATTGATTCTCCCTTGTCTCTGTTTTGAAACATATCTGCAGAAAGCATTATTTTATTTTAGGTACCTAAATTTTTTTGGGTTCTTTTGAGTTTGTATTTTGACTTTTCTATTAGAGTTATGTAAATATAGTGCCCTAGAAATTAAGTGTATTTCCTTATAACTTAATTTTCTTCTAGTTACTTTTATAATGAAAACATTTTTTATTAATAAAACAAAAGAGTTTTGGTTTTTATTTGTATGAGCATTATATATCTAATCATAAGGTACCGAGATTCTTTTGTAAGTAATATACGCATACATAGAGATGTATGGGAAGCATGTATATTATAAGAGTCTAAAATAATGCATTCACAGTTGAATAATAAAGTTGGTCGCTTGATTATAATTTAGACTGTAGTGTTGCGATTTATCTCCGTGCAAGAAAAATAGTTTACTTCAAGCAAATGATGAGCTTCATATCATGATAGTAGTTGACTATGGATAATGGCACTATTAAATGAATCTAGAATCAAGTATGCTCTAAAGAATAAAGTGGGTCGTTACTTTAATCTTAAAACACACAACTTAAGCATTCGTTTATTATGGACCACAATCTTGATGAGTGGTGAACTCATATGTGTTTCATTATAATTCTTGATATGATCGGAATGGATTTTTACAGAGTATCAATCCAGTGTCTACATGTTGGAATTATTAATTGAAACATATATTAGAGAACATTAACTTAAATATAGAGTTTATAGTGATATCATCACTTCTAAATGTTTTACGGAGATTGGTGATTAAACTAGCGCCAGTAGTTTGATGGACTAGCTACCTATCAAATCTTAACACTAAGATGAGATCTTATGTGTTAATCATCATATAGAGCAAAATGGGAGATCTAAAAGGAAAAACCAACATAAGGACAAAACGGTAATTTTACCCTTTATTGTGTGGATGACTATAATATGGTTCATAATAAAGTTTGCAATTGGACATCTTATTTGAAACATGTATTCTCATAATATACAATAATTCAAGAGTTTAACCAATTGTCTTTAGTGGAATGACATTTGGTTAACAAGTTGGAATTAATTCTAATGAGATTAAATTAATTCCGTGCTTATTGGAGCTTGAATTATATAAGTCCAATCAGATTCCCTATTTGGATTCTTGAAAGGTTATCAAGCAAAGTAAAAAATATAAATAGAGGTTTTAAAGCCTATGATTGAATGTTAGGCTTACTTCAATTAATTGTTAATTAGAATCCCAAATGAACATTTAATATGAGGCTTGACTTTGGTTTGATTTCATTAATTAGATTAATTAAATTGAACAAAGTTTTTAAAGAAAAAAAGAGGGCATATTTCAGTTTTTTATAGCTAAATGTGCAACTAATTTAAGATGGTTTTTGTCATGCTTTATCATCATTAAATGGAGTAATGATCTTATCATTAAATGGTTTAATGGTTGTCATTTAATGATGGCATGTAACCTTTTAGCATTCATTTAATTAGAGAAGGAGGAGGTGCATTTGGTGTACTCTCTCCCTTCTTTCATCTCATAACCGAAAATGAGAGGGTCTCATTTAGGTTAATGGTCTTTTTATATAGCCATCTTGAAACAAATGAGAAGAGTCTCATTTATTAGCTTCTTATGATTAATTAAAGAATGAAGTGATGCATTGGATGCACAACACTTCTTTCTTTCAAGTTTAACCGAAATTGAGAAGGAGAGAAGAATGTGTTCTTGCATTTTTGACTCACTCTCTCCTCTCTTGGATAGCCTAGCCGAAACTTGAATGAGAAGAGTCTCATTTTTTGCTTCTTTCAACTAAGGAAAATCTCCTCAAAATATTTCTTCTGCTTTCCTACAAAAGGATCTTGTTAACTAAGTTGTCTAAGAAGAACAAGTGGTAGATTGGATTGGTTGAGGATACAATAATGAGGAGAGGATACATTGACAAAGAGAGGATACAAAAGTGAGGAGTCAAAGCTGTAGCAAGGAGTCGTTATAATTTCCATCTTGTTCTTGTGTTAATTATTTTCCTTATAACGTATCATGTACGACTGAAACGTTTTGATTTGGTTATTTTGTTTTTGTTGCGTTTTGATTTCAGAAAAAGTTTTGAAATCTATAGTTTTAGCCAAATCTCGCATGCTTTTGTTTTCGATTCAACAAATGGTATAAGAGCCATTTTTATTATTCATGATTTCGGTTCCTATATGTGATGCATGGGTTGCCAATTAAATTTTGTATGCTACATTTTTTTATGTGATAGAAATATATATGGTATATGTGTTGCTCTTTTGGTTGTCTATAGAATATAGTTTTACCTTATAAGTTTTCTTCGTTTGGTTTATAACAAGGAGGGTGGCCTATCATCGTCATGTTTCCTCCTTGGCTTCATTTTTCTGTTTTCTTTGATTTTGAAATGTACAAATTTCTGTAATCTTGAAGATGGAGCAAACATGGATCGAAGAAAAGACTAGGTAATGGTTTCGATGTATCCTTTGGTGTATTGGCAAAGTTTCAGTGTTATGAAAACAAAAAGACTAGAATTTTTGGTGTATTGGCAAAGTTTCGATTTTATAAAAACAAAAATACTAGATTTTTTGTTGTAACAAAATTTCGGTTTTTACAAAACAAGTGCTGGAATGTTTGAGGTTCAGTTTTGCCAAAACCAGTGCTGTAATTTTTTATTTTTGGATTTACTAAAAACAAGTGCTGGAATTTTTATTTTCAAAGGGACAAAATTCGGTTTTATGATAATGCCATTACACAATTTTTACCGAATGGGTCAGGTCATGTGAGCAAAGAGTTCGAAGCGGAAGATCCAAGTCTAAGACATTTTTTGTTTGGGCCAAGAGCCTTGTAATTTATTTTTATGTTCTAGGATGGATAATCAGAAGTAGTGTTATTATTCATGAGAAAAATGGATGAATGGATGCTAATAATATGAGATATTAAGTGACAGTATGCCATTTAAAATAATTGCCAACCCTAGGTTTTGCCATGCATTCATTTTGTATGAGATATATAATGAAATAATATAGGATGGATAATAAATTGCATCTAGTCAAGATAGTATTTATTAAAACTTAAAGACCAAAAAGATTAAGTGGGAGAGGATGCTCTTGTGAGAGTCCACGGTCTCCATATGATGGCCCATTTGCATGTGGTGAAGTGTTACTCCCCACCGAAGGACATGAATCCTAGATCTTGCATGGTTTGGGCCTCCTTAAGGATAAGCCCACTCATTGGTAGCAAATGTGACCTCCCACCGAGACATGCTTTACAAGTACCTTTAGTGGATGAATAAAATGGTTACACACTCAACATATTTTATCAATAACCTGCCTACCATAGCTCTGTTGCTAAAAATATGGAACAAATCATGGCGCTTCTCAAAAAGTTAGGCATGAAGATGCCTGGTAGTTTTTTGAGTGGGAGGGCCCTAGTTTTTCTTTTAATGGATAAGATGTCCCGCTATCACTTAGTCTGTTATAGATAAGAAAAATAACTATCGTATAAAGTTTTAATTTTTTTAAGTTTTGTTTAATCTATCTCAAGCATACATGCATCATAATTTTATACAAAGTTCCAATATTGTTAACTAGTATATTCATTCTTTAATAATTTATATTTTCAGACATAATCAACTCCCTTTGCTCTTGATTAATAACAAATTAGAAAATAGAGATAATTTTAATGAATGGAGACGTAACCTTGACATTGTTCTTCAATATGAATGAATTTCCTGGGTATTAACGGAAGATGAGCCTACACCTCCTGGTGACAATTCCACATAATGGTCCTGAGTAGCCGTGAACTTATAGGAGTCCATAAAGGAGCTTCATGCCACCAGCGGGCAGACGGGAGAAGCTTTTATTCGAAGTGCATTTGACTTAACTTAAGAGACCACCACAAACCCACTTAACACATATTTCATAACTTGTAAACTTGTTGCCCAAAATGGCACTTTTTCGAAACTTGAGATACTTACAAAATCATTTATTAAATCAATAACACAATTCATATACTAAACATGTAGCACTTTCTCAAAACATTTAAAGAGCAATGAATGCACAATTATGATGCAAATCAAATCATGAAATTGCTTTGATCAAAGAAAATATTAGTGGCTTATTTACTTTATTATAAACATGTACCCACCTTGATTTCCTTGCTTATGGACTTGCTCAAAATGCCTATTCTCTTGTTCCTCTTGCCTCTTTTGATCCCTTTATACAATAACAAAAATCCCACTCAATAGGTTGTTCAATTGAAAACCCCTCAAAGAACAATCACTAAAATTGGTTCTAGAATACTTAAACCCAAGCATTTTCTAAACTCCATGTACTAAAATCCTTCCAAAAATCCAAAAGATTTAAAAATGATCTTACCTTCATTCTTAAGAAAATGAAGGGATCTTTGGCTCAAAGGGAAATTCTTTTCTTCCTCTACCTTTTTCCCTTCTTAAACAGCTCCAAAATCTCTCTTGAAGACTAAGAAAAATTAAACCCTAATTTGTTTTCTCTTCTTTCTCTTCTTCTCTTAGTATTTCTCTCTCTTCTTCATGACACTCTCTTTTTTTCTCTTCAATTTTCTTCCTTCTCTCTTCTTAAAATGCAAGACAACACTTCTTCTTCCAATTATACCCTTAATGATTGAGAAATGTCCCATTTGCCCTTCCATTTATGCCTTATGTCTTTTATGCTTAAGTGCCTTGCCAAAAGGACCCATAAACATTCTGACATAACACTTTCTTCTAGAAAAATGTCTCTCATTGTCTTAAGTTTCTAATGACACGAGAATCAATCCATTTGGTTCAAAAATCTGAAAGTATTGCCCCAAACATTTTCGGACTGTTTTTATAATAAAACAGTACACTATACTCAAATTCCATCTAGAAATTGAAAGTCTCAGAGACTGAATTAGATTTCGATTTCTTCATAACATTTGTATCTCCATGTTTCTAGTTTTTTTAAAACAAGAATTATCTCATTTGAAGTTCTACAGATCAAGACATCATCAAAATACCGAAGTATGTTCAGAAAAAATATCCAATTCATACTCTTCCAACCCAATACCCATACTTGATTCATTCAATCCTTTTTAAATCAACCTCAAAAACCATAACTTTCATGGAGAGGTAGAGAGAGAAGTGTTAGAAACTATTGGTCTAAGAATCACTTCATTTGGAGGTCGGATAACAAGGTTATGGCTAGAAGAATCAAGCATGACTTTTCCCTCAATCATATTGAACCTATCTTGGAACAATTGGCATAACCTTCACTAGAGATGTCTGATCAAGGTAATTGTTAGATGGTTTGAAATAAGACTTCGAGATCTACAACTTTCATGAAGACCTAGAATACAAATTCTATCATATGTAAAGTCATAAATGGACCAAACCATAGGGTCAGACGAATCCAGATGAAAAGTTAGACGAATTGAGAAAATTGCCATAACGTTCCCTATAGATGTCGGATTAAGGTTTTCTTTGAATGGTTCAAAATAGGACTTTAAGAACTAAAACTTTTATGAAGATCTTGAAGAAAAATTCTATCATCTAAAGGGTCAAAAATGGACCAGACTATAGCATCAAATGAAATCAGACGGAAAGTCAGACAAATTGAAAAGTCAGATGAATTGGGAAAATTGCCATAACTTTCCCTATAGATATCATATTAAGGCTTTCTTTGGATGTTTTGAAAGAAGACATCAAGAGCTACAACTTTTGTGAAGACCTAAAAGGCAGAGTCTATCATCTAAAGGGTCAAAAATGGACCAGACGATAGCATCCGATGAAATCAGACGAAAAGTCAGCTGAATTGGGAAAATTGCCATAACATTCCCTATAGATGTCATATCAATGTGTTATTTAGATGGTTTGACAGAGAACTTCAATATCTACAACTTTCATAAAGATCTTAAAGATAGATTCTGTCAGCTAAAGGGTCAAAAGTATACCAGAAGATGTAAAATGAATAGTGCATAAAAAAAGCAGAAGGTCAAACATAAAAGAAGCAGAAAGTCAAATATAGACGATATGACGCCATCATAGACAATATGACGTCATCACAGACAATGTATTTTTGCAGATGATATGACGTCATCACATACAATACATTTTTACAGACGATATGACGTCATCATAGACGATACGTTTTTACAGATGATATGACGTCATCACAGAGCATCTCCATTTATAAGGACCATAACTTTTGACTCTAATGTCCAAAATTCTCATACTATATATTGTTGGAAAAATAAAAGAAAGACTTACAACTTCTAGAAGAAACTTTGCCCAATTCTATCTAGATCAATCTAGAATGTCCCCTGAAGTCAGAATATGAACTTTACATTCCTCCACCAATGTACTACACCCAGTTCTCAAATTCATGATAAATTTTGAGATTCTTAAAGACATAATTTAAATTTTATGTCTTTATAAGAAATGTAGACAAATATTTCTAGTTTAATCCAAATTAAGAATCATCTTGTTCGGATAACAAGAGAAAAAGTTGTTGCTAAAAGACTAAAGCATACTCAGTGAACATTTTCCAGATCAACCACCCATTTTGTTTGACAATCTTTCCTTAACACAACTCATACCAAGATCACCTTTTCTACTTCATTTACTCCTCATTCTCAACTTCATTTCAAATCATTATCATCCATAAAGAAATTATAGTCCATGATTAATCATGAAAACTAATAACAAAACATATACATATATATATATCCTTCATCAACTTACTACACATATTCAACTTCATTTTTGCTTTCATTTACTTCTAACTTTCACCTTAATTCTTCCCATTTCAAAATCTCTTATCTACCAAAAACACCAAACCAAAACATGAATCTATCCATATTTCTAATTCGCTACTTTATTCTTGTCTATCATTTCTAATTCAAAAATTTTCATTCATTTGTTCTTTACTCATGACTAATCTCCAAAAATTTCTCATTTGATAGTTCTAACTTCTAAGAAAAGTTCGGGGTCCAATAATTCTCCCCCTAATGAATTTTGTCCTTGAAATTCTTACCTAAGTGATCAAACCATTGGAGGTAATGCGGTCTTATGTTTTCCTCAGTCTTCCAAGTAACTTTGTAGCACCCCACTCCCGCAATGATTCGACCCGACATCGATGGTGATATTCGAGTCCGTGCCCCGCAAGGGTGGTGTGCTAAGTCACTCAATCATTCAGAAATCGGTACCCTTTTTTTTAACCACAAACATATATGCGGAAAACGATATTCACATTGGGCCCACATTCTTTCATAAACATCTTCATTAAATATGATTTTCAATAGCCATTTGGGCCCTTTCACAATTACAAACACTTGAGTCGTTGAGAAATACAAAGTTATACAAAAAATTGCGGAATCTACACTTCAATACAAAATAAAGAAATGCAATGCAGATACGAACTGATCCCGACCTCTATCCTTCACTTGAATTCTGTAGGCATACTCCCGTTGGCCTAACGGGGTATCCTTCTGATCCTAAAAAAAATATTTACAAACTTTGGGTGAGTTTTTCGAACTCAGTGAGTGACCATCAACAATGACTCACCCAGTCACATAGTAAATAATTCACATATTACACTTTATTTCACATTTCACATTATTTCACATATTCATATTATTCCACATTCAATGCACTTAATCCTTCATATTATGCATATGTAATGCACATGAGACTCACTTTCTATTTGTTACTTTGTTGTGACCGAGTGCCTGAACTGTCCCATATCCAGTGGATATCGGGCTCATTGATAACTGTCCCATATATGGCTCATTAAACGTTGAGCCTGAGGCTCTGATTCACTTTTGAGCTCGAGGCTCTTTTTCATACGTTGAGCTTGTAGCTCTGGTCGGTGGCTACTCTGGTCACAACTGCCATTATGTTTCATGCATTCATGCAATAGAATGCATCACTTACATTGCATGCACTTATTCGATTACATTCACTTATCATCAGACCGTAGTTCGGCATTCAACATGTAGTTGAGCATTCACACTTTCACTTGCATGCAGTTACGCATTCAGAAAGCACTTAGCAATCACTTCAATACTCTTAGTTCATCCAAATCACATTCAAATAGCACTTCAATATCCAAGTCAACAATCACAATCATAATCATTCATAAACACTCAATTTATGACATAAACAAAACAAACAATAAAGTAAGACCATCTCGGTTTACTCACAGCACGCTCCAGATTAGCATTTGTTTTCAAAGTCTGGGAATGCCTGAATGTGAACACTCGACCTGCACAACCTATTTATGCAAGACACCCATTTCACACTCGTTAATAATTGCACACGTATAAGCATTTATTTATGCATAATTGTATAAATGGACTATGTACCATGCATGCTCAATGACAATCCTGAGTATGTTCTAAAACACATTTTAAGCTCATTCCCATTTCAAAATTCATATATATCTCATTGAACTTAGACTTACACTTCATTTGTACATGATCAATCTAAATGCTCCTTTCAATCTTTACCCTTTTTATA
>JAOSBP010195172.1:0-13198 GCA_027563825.1 Erythroxylum mucronatum
TAATTAAATGGTCGTTTGATTAATTCCTTGGACTTAAGGGGTCCCTTAAGGTTGATTTTTCGAAACTTAGTGGAATTTATCCCTGAAAATTTATTTTGAACAGTGATAGCCGAGCGCATTTTCAAGAGGACTTTTATCGATTAGAATTTCAATCAAGTCTCCAATTATTTCAGTCCCAAAAATCCAAAAAAGATTTGTTTCTACTTTTATTTCATTTTTAATTAATTTTACGAGTTTAAACAACAAACCAAACCCCCGCTTTTATCAGCTTTGAATTGCATAATTCTGACCTAGGCTTGCTTTTAAAATCATTTTTCACCGGTTCCAATAAGAGAGACGACCCGAGGTTCAGCTTGCTGCAATATTGGAATTTAATTATTTTGACCGGTTTCCAAGGTAAATTTTCGGATCAAACGACAGAGCCGCGATCACTTTACCACATCACCTCACCATGTTGTATTTTCTCCCTTATGAGATGATACTTTCTTTCAATGTGTTTGACAGCTTTATGGGTCTGAGGTTGTTTAGAATTAACCACTGCAATGGCCTTTTTTTGC
This sequence comes from Erythroxylum mucronatum, assembly GCA_027563825.1. Classification (NCBI taxonomy): domain Eukaryota; kingdom Viridiplantae; phylum Streptophyta; class Magnoliopsida; order Malpighiales; family Erythroxylaceae; genus Erythroxylum; species Erythroxylum mucronatum. The sequence goes on from JAOSBP010195172.1 coordinate 558, forward strand.
CTCAGGAACTACCTCCAATTCATTTAGGAACTTGCAGAGCCAGACTGTTTCTTTTACTGCTTCATAAGCAGCAACATACTCAGCCTCCATAGTAAAATCAGCAACACAAGATTTCTTGACACTCCTTCAGACTATGGCTCCACCTCCTAAAGCAAATATAGAACCAGAAGTTGATTTCCTTGAATTAACATCTAATTGAAAATCAAAATTTGTATATACTATTGGAATAAGGTTACTTCCAGAGTAAACAAGCATTAAGTTCTTCATTCTACGAAGATACTTTAGTATGCACTTAACCGCAGTCCAATGCTCCCTTCCTGGATTGAACTGGAATCTACTTACCGGTCCCACTGCGTAACAGATATTTGGTCTAGTGCAAAGCAAAGCATATATTAAACTTCCAACTGCCAAAGCATATGGAATGTTATACAAGCGTTCGACCTCCTCTTAGGTCTTAGGTGCTTCCTCCTTTGAAAGTTTGATTCCATGTCTAGTAGGTGTGAAGCCCCTCTTGGAATCTTATATTGCAAACTTATTGAGCATGTTCTCAATATAGGTTATTTGAGACAAGGCTATTAGTTTGTTCTTACAATCTCTTATAAGCATGATCCCTAGAACATAGCTAGCCTCTCCTAAATCCTTCATTGAGAACTGTTCGTTCAGCCATCCCTTAATCGTAGATAACATTCTTACATCATTCCCTATGAACAGAATGTTATCGACATACAGGATTAGGAAAGTAACCTTGCCTTCTTGTATCTTTTTATAGACACAAGGCTCATCTAGGTTTTGTATGAACCCATAGGTTTGGATGGACTTATCAAACCTAATGTTCCTAGACCTAGATGCTTGCTTAAGTCCATAAATGGACCTCTGCAATTTGCATACCTTATGCTCATTACCTGGCTCAATGAATCCTTATGGTTGGGCCATATAAATGGTCTCCTTAAGATCCCCATTAAGAAATGCGGTCTTGATGTCCATTTGCTATATTTCATAATCGAAATAGGTTGCTATGGCTAAATTTTTTTTGATGGACTTAAGCATGGAAACTGAAGAAAAAGTCTCCTTATAGTTTATACCCTCTTTTTGAGTATATTCTTTAGCTACCAATCTAGCTTTAAAAGTCTACCTTTCCATCATATCCTCTTTTCCTTTTGTAGATCCATTTACACCCTATGGCTTTTACATCTGGTGGTAGATCTATAAGGATGCAGACTTCACTGGTGTACATGGAATCTATTTTCGATTCCATCGCCTTGAGCCATTTTTCTGCATCAACATCATTAATAGCCTGTGTATAAGTAATGGGATCCGTTTCTTCTTGGTGCAAGATGGCAATTATGCCTTCTCCTAGACCTAGATACCTATCTGGTTGTCTCACAACCCTCCCACTATGTCGAGGCACTACTTGATGTTCAGGCTGCTTTTTTGATTCAACTCTTGAATCCATTTTGACATCTTGTTATGCTATATCCAAATCAACTATTGGTTTAGATGAAATAGCTAACTCCTTTAATACTACTTCACTTCTTCCTTTGTGATTTATCACAAATTTTTCATCAAGGAAGGTTGCATTTGTCAACACAAATACCATCCTGTCCTGAGGACTGTAAAAATAGTACCCTCATATACCCGTAGGATATCTTAGAAACAAACATACTTCTGACCTTGGTTCCATCTTTGTGGATTCAAGCCTTAGAATATGGGTTTGGCAGCCCTAAGTCCTTTAGTGCCGCAATGAAGGCACTCAACCAGTCCTTAACTCCTTATGTGTTTTAGGCATCGATTTGGATAGAGCCATGTTAAGAAGATAAGTTGCCGTTTGTATGGCATATCCCCAGAACAATTTTGGAAGGCTAACGTAGGGCGTCATTGATCTTACCATCTCCAATAGAGTCATATTCCTCCTCTCTGCTACACCATTTTGTTGAGGTGTTCGAGGACCTGACAAGTTGGAAAAAATTCCATTGTCAATTAGAAATTATCGGAACTATCCAGATAAGTTCTCACCACCTCGATCCGATTGAAGTTCTTTTAATGGCTTGCCTAGCTGCTTCTTAATTTCAGCTTTGAATTCTTTGAACTTTTCAAAAGACTCACTCTTTTTATGCATCAAATACAAATAGCCATGCCTAGAGTAATCATCTATGCAAGTTATGAAATATTCATAACCTCCTCTAGCTTGTACGTTCATGAACCTACAAACATTAGTATGTACCAGGTCCAACGTGGATTCAGATCTGTTTCCTTTGGAAGGAAATGAGGCCTTGGTCATTTTTCCTTTAATACAAGATTCACAGGTGGGTAATGGATCATTCTCCAAGCCCACAAGGATCTCATCATTCGCTAACGTATCAAGTCTTTTATCAATGATATGACCCATTCTTAAGTGCCACATATATTTTGAATTAATGCTAGAGTCCTTGGATTGTCTTGGTTTTATTAATTCTGTAGTGTTTGGTGATCCTATCATAGGTTTTATAAAGAAAAATCCTTGTTTAATTATCGCACTACAAATAAAATCCTTATTCTCATATATTGAAACAACATTTTCAATATATGAGGAATAACCAAATTTTATTAGATAAAAAACAGAAATCATGTTTCTTACAATCATTGGGATGTAATATACATCCTCCAAATGTAACCTATGACCACTAGGAAAGTTTAAGATAACTACTCCCACTGATTCTGCTAAAACATAGGATCCATCTGCTTTCTTGACTTGAAACTGGCCTTTATGTAGTCTTTTCCTATGCTGGAACCCCTGCAAAAAATTGCAAACATAGTTAGTGGCTCCTAAATCTAATATCCAAGAATCAGATGAATCTACCACATTTCTAGTTCCTAACAAACTTAAGAAACCCATACCTTGTTTGCTTTTGAGGGACTCAAGGTATACCACACAGTTTCTTTTCCAGTGACCCTACTCACCACATTGGAAATACTTTCCCTTGGTGTCCGTTTTGGCCTTCTTTTTCATGGGTTGGACCTTGACCCCTGTTTAAGCCTTCTTTTTCATTGGACCCTACTTCTTTTACTTGCCCTTACCCTTGGACTTAGAAGAAGATGCTAGATTAGCCTCAGGCCCATTGGCCTTTATATTTAATATCTGCTTCGTGCCCTAGAGGGTATTCATCAACTCACTCAAGGTGTAATGTTGGACCCTGAACTTTTCTTAGAAGTTAGAACAAATGAATGAAAATTTTTGAATTAGAACTGATAGAAAAGAGTAAAGTAGTGAATGAAAAATGTGGATGGATTCTTGTTTTGCATTGGTGTTTTTGGTGGATGAGAGATTTTAAAATTGGAACAATTAAGGTGAAAGTTAGAAGTATAATGAAAGCAAAAAATGAAGTTGAATATGTGTAGTAAGTTGATGAAGGATATGTATATATGTGTATGTTCTGTTATGTGTGTTCATGATTAATCATGGACTATAATTTCTTTATGGATGATATTGATTTGAAATGGAGTTGAGAATGAGGAGTAAATGAAGTAGAAAAGGTGATCTTGGTATGAGTTATGTTAAGGAAAGATTGTGAAACAAAATGGGTGGTTGATCTAGAAAATGTTCACTGGGTATGCTTCAGTCCTTTAGCCACAACTTTTTCTCTAGTTATCTGGATTAAAATATAAATATATGGCTACATTTCTTATGAAGACATAAAATTTAAATTCTGTCTTTAAGAATCTTAAAACTTGTCATGAAGTTGAGAACTGGGTGCAGTACATTGATGGAGGAATGTAAAGTTCATATTATGAATTCAGGGGAATTTCTGGATTGATCTAGATAGAATTAGGCAAAGTTGTCTTCTAGAAAGTTGTAGGTCTTTCTTTTATCCTTCCAACGTTATATAGTATGAGAATTTTGAATATTATAGTCGAAAGTTATGGTCCTTATAAGTGGAGATACTTAGTGATGACTTCATATCATCTATAAAAATGTATCGTCTGTAAAAATGTATTGTCTGTGATGACATCATATCGTCTGTGATCACATCATATAGTCTATAAAAACGTATCATCTGTGATGACTTCATATTGTCTATGATAACGTCATATCGTCTATGTTTGACTTTCTACTTCTTCTATGTTTGACCTTCTGCTTCTTCTATGTACAGTTCATTTTATATTTTCTGGTTCTTCTATGTTTGACCAATAGTTTCCTAACACATCTCTCTACACCTATCCATGAATGTTATGGATTTTAAGGTTGATTTAAAAAGGATTTAATGAATTAAGAAAGGATATTGTGTTGGAAGAGTATGAATTGGATATTTTTACTTAACATACTTTGGTATTTTGATGATGTCTAGAACTATAAAATTACAAACAAGATGATTCTTATTTCAAAATAAACTTGAAACATGGAGCTATAAACGGTATGAAGAATCAAAATCTAATTCAGTCTCTGGGACTTTCAATTTCTAGATGGAAGTTGAGTATAGTGTACTGTTTCAATATAAGAACAGTCCGAAAATGTTTGGGGCAATACTTTCAGATTTCTAAACCAAATGGATTGATTTTGGTGTCATTAGAAACTTAAGACAATGGGGGACATTTTTCTAGAAGAAAGTGTTATATCAAAATGTTCAAGGGTACTTTTGGCAAGACACTTAAGCATAAAAGACATAAGGCATAAATGTAAGGGCAAATGGGACATTTCTCAATCATTAAGGGTATAACTGGAAGAATAAGTGTTGTCTTGCATTTTAAGAAGAGAGAAGGATGAAAATTTAAGAGAAAACGAGAGAGTGACATGAAGAAGAGAGAAATACCAAAAGAAGAAGAGGAGAGAAAAAAGAGAAAACAAGTTAGGGTTTAATTTTTCTTAGTCTTCAAGAGAGATTTTGGAGCTGTTCAAGAAGGAAAAAAGGTAGAGGAAGAAAAGAGCTTCCCTTTGAGCGAAAGATCCCTTCATTTGGTGAAGAACTAAGGTAAGATCATTTTTAAATCTCTTAGATTTTAGGAAGGATTTTAGTACATGGAGTTTAGAAAATGCTTGGGTTCAAGTATTTTAGAACCAATTTTAGTGAATGTGCTTTAAGGGATTTTCAATTGAAAACCCTGTTGAGTGGGATTTTTGTTATTGTATAAAGGGATCAAAAGAGGCAAGAGGCATTTTGAGTAAGTCCATAAGCAAGGAAATCAAGGTTGGTACATGTTTATAATAGAGTAAATAAGCCACTAATATTTTCTTTGGATCAAAGAAATTTCATGATTTCATTTACATCATAAATGTGCATTTATTGCTCTTTAAATGTTTTGAGAAAGTGCTACATGTTTGGTATATGAATTGTGTTATTGATTTAATAAATGATTTTGAAAGTATATCAAGTTTCGAAGAAGTGCCACTTTGGGCAACAAGTTTACAAGTTATGAATTATGTGTTATGTGGGTTTGTGGTGGTCCCCTAAGTTAAGTCAAGTGCACTTCGAATAAAGGCTTCTCCTACTTGCCCGCTGGTGGCATGGAGCTCCTTTATGGACTCTCATAAGTTTACGGCTACATAGAACCATTATGTGGAAATGTGTAGTACGTTCTATTTTTGGATGCACCCGAACCATTTTGACATGCTTATGTGCTCATGACAAGAGTGATGCATACATAGTTTACATCTTCCAAACCATTCTGATGTGCTTGTGTGTTTATGTTATGTGAAGAAGTTTGATGCATTCATTTTTTGTGGTTTGAGATTTTGACTACATGATGAGAATTTTCTATGACAAGTAAATGTTTTCAATGGTTTTTGCTTATTTTTCGTTATAAACTGTTACCCATGAGCTTTCAAGCTCACCCCCTTTCTATCCCATCTTCAGGTGATAGCTAAGAGATCAAGTGATCAAGGGCCTAAGGGAATTGCTTCAAATTTGCTATTTTGTATTTTGTAATAAGCCAATGGTGTGGCTTTTGAAATGTAAATAAAGTTTTTCAAAATCTTTTGCTTTAGAAATGAAATGATAGATTGAAGTAGTTTCGGTTGTGTATGTTCATACTGATCTCCTTGGAAAAGGGTTGAGTTAAAGTAATAAGTTTGTTTTGATGTTTGACTGTCGTGGGCACGCCACCCTTGTGGGATGATGCCTAATAATGGTTTATGGAAATAACCTTATAGGATAATATGCTTACGTCTTTTGGCTCTGAATATTAGGTTCCAGAAGTGGGGTCCATCATTGTTTGGTATCAGAGCTTAGGCTTTTTCTTAGGCTTAGAATGCATAATAGGAAGAATTGTTATGCTATGTGAATACTTGTGCATTGTGAACTGATGTGTTGCACTAAGTGACATGCATATCATACATACATGTAGGAAATAAGATTAAAATAAAAGAAAGTTGAAAGATAGTGTCTTGTCGAAGGAGTAAAATACCACCTCGTAAAAAGAATTTGAGGAGTTTTGCAAGGATCTGTTGTACCTGATTCCTTACCATTAGAGAAGGGTACTGATGAGTATAGAATCCTAGTAATTGCAACCGCATGAGTCGCACATATAAACTTCCTCTAAGAGTTTGGACTATTAGAAATGAAAAGAAGAATGGTGTTTTATTAAAGTGTAAGATAGGGAAAATTTGTGGATATTTGGAAATAAGAATTATGGCATAGTTCGATATATTAGGCATTAATTCAATTTTTAGGGTTATGCCAGTGAGTTTGATAATGGAATTTTGTTGTGGATATATACTTAAATTGAAATGGATGTGAAAAGGGTTTTCATGAATCGACTGAGAAAGAAATAGAGACATAGGTGGAAATGACAAGATTTAAGGTGGACAGATAAAGTGAATGGAAAGGTTGACTTTGGAATTTAAAATGATTGTTTAATTGGTATGATAAGAGTTATGATCCGGTGTGAGATTGTGTTAGTGAATTTGGTGTCAGAATTTTAAGATGACTATACATCTATAAGTTTAAATTGATTAAGAACGTACGTATGGAAAATGAAGCAGGTGATAGTGATATATGTAAAAGTTCTCAAGGTTATGATGACCAGTTATTAGGAGCACACATTTGATAATGTGGTTACATTGGTGAATAATTTGATTGAGTACATAAGAGATCTTTATTTGGGTTTGGAATAGGAGTAAATGGATACGCCTCTTATTTCATTGAGCTTTACTACAAAGAATATTTTGATCATATGTAGTGTGACAAAAAAATTTGAAATTATTGGAATATCATAAACAGTTGAAATTGATCATATTGAGGTGTTAACAATGGCTGAAACAACATTGATGAACATAGTTGATTGATAAAGATTATGGAAACGACGTAGGTGATTGAGGTAAGAAGTCTTTTTGAGAAAGAGTATGCTACTGAGAATGTATGTATTTTGTTTTATGTAAAGTATCCAACTATGTGAGTGGATTCTTAAATGTGAGGAGACATTAATTGCTAATACGAGAAGTATATAGGTCCACGTTCTATTCTATGTTAATATGTTCGGGAGAAACAAATTTGACCTAATAAATGTATTACAAACACAGGAAGTTAAGATTGAAAATAAATTGAAATGTGTGGAGAAATTAATATGAATGAGCAGACAGTAGAATAAGTCAATGTGAAATAAGAGGAAATCGAAGGAATTGAGAAAAAATCATTCGAGACATGAAGTCAATTGAGAAATTGAAAATAACGTGAGACAATGTTACCTCATGGAGGAATTAGTTATTTAAGGAATTACGAGAACTAATCATGGGCATATGGAGCTTTGGAAGTATTTGTTCGAGTTAACGAATGCCCCAATAATACTACGGTATTAAAGATTAAAGTGATCTAAGCAAAATTTGATGATATATTAAATGTAATCGAAAAGTTGAGAAGAATAGTTTGAATACTTGAGGAAAAACGTGTAAATTGTATGAGTAATGAAGGTAAAGAAAATTTTGAGGTTATTAAATCTAGTGTAATAAAGAGTGCAGAATGAAGTTGAAATTGGGGCAAAAAATGAAGCATTATTAGCTGCACTGAAAATTTAGAACTGTTTCACATGAACAAAGCTCAAATTGAGGGTTCGGAAAATGTCAATCTTACTAAGAAATTGGAAATGAGTACGAATTTTGAGTTTGAATAGGAAGAATGATACCTTATGATTGAAATAAGAAGTATGTGTATCAATAAAGATGATTGAACAAAGAGACTATTAGAGGAGCATAAATAATAACCTATGATATTCATCCTAGTGGGAATACGCTGAGATAGCGTTTGATGGGTAAGGAGGTAGACACAAAAGATGAAATGTTTATGAGAGTACCACCTTCTCAAGGTGTGCTTAGATAGAGTGCAAAAAGTGCTCAGGTTAGAATAAAGATTTAACTCAGCTTGAATTGTATTGGTCCATATAAAGATATTGAGAACCGAACCACAAAGATGTGTTCGATAAGTAATGTGATATATGTGAGTATGTTAAGAGATATCAATATGATCTGGTATTGGTGTTATTGACAAAGGAAGTGAGAAAATTGTGAGTAATCTGAATCATAATAAGGAACTTGCTAAGAAAGTGAATGATTAAATAAGTGATTGAATGATCGAGTGAGTCTTTTTGACTATGGTCATTTGGAAGAAATTATTCAAGTAAAGGAGTTACTTGAGAGACTGAGGAAAACATCATTAACTCCAATGGTTTGATGACTTAGGTAAGAATTTCGAGGACGAAATTCTTTAAGGGGAGAGAATTGTTAGACCCCGAACTTTTCGCAGAAGTTAGAACATTTGAATGAAAATTTTTGAATTAGAAATGATAGACAAGAGTAAAGTAGTGAATGAAAAATGTGGATAGATTTTTGTTTTGCTTTGGTGTTTTTGGTGGATGAGAGATTTTGAAATGGGAAGAATTAAGGTGAAAGTTAGAAGTAAAATGATAGTAAAAAATGAAGTTGAATATGTGTAGTAAGTTGATGAAGGATATGTATATATGTGTATGTTCTGTTATTAGTGTTCATGATTAATCATAGACTATAATTCTTTATGGATAATATTGATTTGAAATGGAGTTGAAAATGAGGCGTTAATGAAATAGAAAAGGTGATCTTAGTATGAGTTGTGTTAAGAAAAGATTTTGAAACCAAATGGGTAGTTGATCTGGAAAATATTCACTGAGTATGCTTCAGTCTTTTAGCCACAACTTTTTCTGCAGTTATTCTAACGAGATGATTATTGATTTGGATTAAACTAGAAACATATTGCTACATTTCTTATGAAGACATCCAATTTAAATTTAGTCATTAAGAATATCAAAATTTGTCATGAAGTTGAGAACTGGGTGCAATACATTGGGAGATGAATGTAAAGTTTGTGTTCTGACTTCAGGGGAAATTCTGGATTGATCTAGACAAATTTAGACAAAGTTGTCTTCTAAATAGTTGTAGGTCTTTCTTTTATCTTTCCAAAGGTATATAGTATGAAATTTTTGGACATCTGAGTTAAAAGTTATGGTCCTTATAAGAGAAGATGTTCAAGAGTAAAGTCATATTGTCTTATGAAGATGTATCTTCTTCTGCTTCTTCTGCTTTTTGCTTCTTTTGCTTTTTGCTTCTTCTACTTTCTACTTCTTCTGCTTTCTACTTCTTCTGCTTTTTTCTTCTTCTGCTTTCTGCTTCTTCTGCTTTTTGCTTCTTCTGCTTTCTGCTTCTTCTGTTTTTTGCTTCTTTTACTTTCTGCTTCTTTTGCTTTCTGTTTCTTCTACTTTCTGCTTCTTCCACCTTATGCTTCTTCTATGGTTGACTTCTATTTCTTCTATAGTTGACTGAAACTTCTTCTGAACATTATTCGTCTAATACTTTCGTCTGGTCCAATTTTGTCTCTCTAAATGATAGAATCTGTCTTCGAGGTCTTCATAAAAGTTGTAGATCTCAAAGTCTTCTTTCAAATTCCCTAAGAATGACCTTGATCAGACATCTCTAGTGAAATTTATGCCAATTGTCCCACGATGGGTGCATTATGATTGAGGGCAAAATCATGTTTGATTCTTTCAGCCATAACCTTGTTATCGGACCTGAAAATGAAATGATTCTTGAATCCATAGATTCTTAACACATTTTTCTGTCCCTCCATAGAATTTGATAGCATTTGGTATTGATTCGAAAAGGATTGTTTGAATCAAAGTAAGGGTATCGATTGGAAGAGTGTGAATTAGATGTTTCACTAAACATACTTCGGTATTTTGATGATTTCTAGATCGATAGAGCTCCAAATGAGATGATTCTAATTTCAAAATAAACTAGAGACATGGAGCTACAAATGGTATGAAGAAATCGAAATCTAATTCAGTCTTTGATACTTTCAATGTGGATGGAAGTTGTGCATAATAAACTATTTTAGAATAAGAACAATCCAAAAATGTTTGGGATACAACTTTCAGATTTCTAATCCAAATGGATTGATTTTTGTATCATTAGAAACTAAAGACAACGGGAATATTTTTCTAGAAGAAAGTGTTAAGGTTATAGGAATTTTCAAGGATATTTTTGGCAAGACGCTTAAGCATAAAAGACATAAGGCATAAATGGAAAGGCAAATAGGACAATTCTCAATCATTAAAGGCATAATTGGAAGAAGAAGTATTGTCTTGCTTATAAATGAAGAAGAAAAATATGAATTGAGGGATAAAAGAAGAGAGAAGAACGAAAATGAAAAAGAAAGAGAAAGAGAGTTCGGTAATTTGAGAGAAAAGAAGAGAGTTGAGCTATGGTTTAATTTTTCTTAGTCTTTAAAAGAGATTTTCGAGTTGTTCAAGAAGGGAAAAAGGTAGAGGAAGAGAAGAGCTTCCTTTTGAGCTAAAGATCCCTTCATTTGGTGAAGAATGAAGGTAAGATCATTTTAAATCTTTTAGATTTTGGAAGGATTTTAGTTCATGGAGTTTAGAAAATGCATGGGTTTAAGTAATCTAGAACCAATTGTGATGTATGATCATGTTATGCCATTGAAATGTGTCATAGCATTTTGTATAAACAAAAAGAAGTAAAAGCATGAAAGTATGAGCATTTGATAAAATGATTTTTTAGCATGATTATGTGCTTCTGTTTGGGCGAGAGTGGAACCATTTTATTCATCACTTGCACATTGATAAGAGCCTTCTCTCGGCTGCCCGCTTGTGGCATATGAGCTCCAAAAATAGACTCATTATATTCATAGGGTAAACTTCAGTTTCTCCATTCTGTTTTCATGGAACCCTCGAGCCAATTTTTGTGCATTGCATAATTGAATTGTCAAGTTTGATGCAGTCATATTTTGTAGTTTGAGATTTTGACTACTTGATGAGAATTTTTAAAAACAAATACTTTATGAACTTGATGAGAATTTTTAAAAACAAATACTTTATGAACTTGATGAGAATTTTCTATGACAAGTGAATGTTTTCAAAGGTTTTTGCTTATCTTCCGTTATAAACTGTTACCCATGAGCTTTCAAGCTCAACCCCTTTCTGTCCCATCTTCAGGTGATAGCTAAGAGATCAAGTGATCAAGAGCCTAAGAGAATTTCTTCAAATTTGCTATTTTGTATTTTGTAATAAGTCAATGGCGTGACTTTTGATATTTAAATAAAGTTTTTCAAACTCTGTTGCTTTAGTAATGAAATGATAGATTGAAGTAGTTTCGGTTGTGTATGATCATAATTGACTTCTTTGTTGAAATGGCTGAGTTGAAGACATAAGTTTATTTGATGTTTGACTGGTATGGGCATGCCACCCTTGTGGGATGATGGTTAATAAGAGTTCATTGAAATAACCCTATAGGATAATATGCTCAGTATCATGATTTCGAAAGAGTTGGGTTCTGGAAACGAATCCGACAGTTTTAGTATCAGAGCAAGAGTTGGGTTCCGAAAACGGGATCCAACATGTGTAGAATCAAAGCAAGAATTGGGTTTCGGAAATGGGATCCAACACCCAGCTAAACATAGCCTAACACAGTTACCTTAAAATATATTTAAAACTAAGTAAAATGAAGAATATTGACATGAAAATCAAGCAAAATACTAATTAAATATATTCATATTTCACGTACATTAGATTTCCTATCAAAGGAACAACCCACCGAATCAACAGGAGTTGATCCTCTGTGCCATTTATCGTATTCCAACTCTGTGTCATTTAATGTCATCCATAAATTTCACTGGATCATCATAAACGACACAAAGAATCTCACGCCCCAAATCAACATATGTGTTGACCAAACATCTCAATGCCCCTTGTTGATAAAGTATTGCCCTTTTGTTAGTGTATTCTTAAGGTATTTAAAACTCAAAGGCCAAAAGAGCAAAATAACCTTAATGTTTACACTAATGTCTGAATTGAACCATAACGTTTCAGGGTATTCAAAATGAACCTTAATATTTACAAAATGTTCAAAATAAACCCTGATGTTTGGAAATGGTTTAGAATGAACCCTAATTGGACAGAACCACTAACGATGTTAGACTTTTGTCAGTCAATTGTTGATATGACATTTTTTTGCTAACATGATTTTTTTTAAAAAATAAAGTGGGACCCATTCGGTAACAATATGGAATTTTTAAAATAAAAGTGGGTCCCACTATATGTTACACTCTATGTTTGGGATTGTAGGAAAATCCCGGGAGGTACATCACATGTACCAGGTGCAGAAAACAAAAATTTTTGTTACCGGGACCTTCCCG
>JAOSBP010195244.1:0-13190 GCA_027563825.1 Erythroxylum mucronatum
CTGAAAAAGAGCCTCGAGCTCGAAGGGAGTCCTACTCCCTAGACGCCAAGCGTCTACTGAATACTGTTCACTGTTTATGCGCTCAGTCACAACACTGTAATAAAATGGGAAGCATCACATGTGCATTGCATACATACTTGACTGGATACTTAAAATGGGAAGAAGTCCAGAATGCCTTCCAAAACTGTGATGTGCTTGTATGTAGTGATAGAGTACTTCTGACTGTGAAATTACTGTAATGTGCTTGTATGATGCATGAATTGGGCGAACCATCGATGATGGTTCCTCATTGAGTTCACAAAAACTCACCAAAATTTTGCATCTATTTTTCAGGTCTTGAAGAATACCCCGGTTGACACGGGAGTATGTCTACTGTAGGCAAGCGAAGGATAGAGGTCGGGATCAGTTTGTGTCTGCATTAGTGTTTCATTCAAATTGTATTCTGAAATCTCTGTATTTATAATGAGCCCAATTTAGTTATGGTTTTTTGTTCATTATATGATTGTAAATTATTGTTGAGTGAATGGAATAACGGAAAATGTTTATTTCTGAAACTGAAACTGTTTATTTATGAATGTGGGCTCAGATTATTACTGGCTATTCCGCGCGAATGAATGGTTTTAAAAAAAAATTTATACTGAGTTTCGTCTGACCGACTGATGTAGCACGCCACCCTCGCGGGGCACGGACTCGGATATCACCAACGATGTTGGGTTCGGGTCACGCGGGAGTGGGGTGTTACATTTATATAGGCATGCTTACAGACAAAAGGAGAATAAGAAAGATAACGAAGCATCTAGAATGACAATACATTAATGAGTATCACAAAGCGTTGGGCTCGGAGCAAAAAAAGTCGGGCCTTGTCCTCCTTAGCTAGTGGGTCCCAGATAAAAACAAGAAGAGTCTCCTTCGTTGTTTGTGTAAAAGCCAGAAGAGTCTCCTTCCTTATTTGTGAGTGTTGCAGCTCTGGGTAGATCTTCATGGAAGGACGATGAAGCTTCTGCTCCTAGTGTGCGCTTTTCTGACATGCCCCCGTAAGCTGGAGTATACACATCATGTATACCCAGTTTAAGTAAGAGTGTCTCAAATGGGCCTCTGGACAATGCTTTCGTGAAGATGTTGTCCAGTTATGAGTGAGAAGCGATTGGGAGCAGGTGGACGATCCCTTTTTGTACCTTGGTGCGTATGAGATGACAGTCGATCTTTATGTGCTTGGTGCGTTCGTGGAAGATGGGATTTTCGGCAATATGAATGGTTGATTTGTTGTCACAATAAAGGTAAGCTACTCCTTTATGCGTAAAGCTGAAGTCTTTGACTAGATAGACTAACCACTGAAGCTCGCAAGTTGTAGCAGCTAAGGTCCGGTACTCTGCTTTTGATGAGCTACGGGAAATGGTGGCTTGTTTATTTGATTTCTGAAAAATCAAGGCAGAACCAAGGAACACGCAAAAACCAGTGACTGATTTGCGTGAGTTTGGACTTGTTGCCCAGTCAGAGTCTGAGAAAGCAAGAAGGTGTGCTGAGGAGTTCGTTGGGAATAAAAGGCCTTAACTAGGTGCCTTTTTGAGGTACATTAACACATGGTTGACAGCTTGTAGATGCTCGATGGTTGGTCTGTCAAGAAGCTGGGATAACTACTGGACAGAAAAGATGATATCCAATCTTGTAATGGTAAGGTAAAGCAACTTTTCGATTATGCTCCGATATCTGTCGACGTCTTTGTATGGTTCACCGAAAGCTGTCAAGTGTATGTTTGGAGCCATAGGTGTTGAGGCTGGTTTGCAGTGGAGAAAACCAGAGTCTTCTAGGAGATCCAAGGTGTATCTTCGTTGTGACAAATTAATGCCAATGGAGGATCGTGTCAGCTTTAGTCTGAGAAAAAACTTTGCTGGTCCAAGGTCCTTAATCTGGAAGGTATCATTTAGAAAGTTTTTCGTTGTATCAATTAGTGAAAGGTCAGTGCTTGCTAGAAGAACATCATCTATATAAATCAGTAAAATGAAAAATTCATAGCCTTATCTTTTGGTTGACATGGCATAATCGGAGACAAACTGGGAGAAGTGGTTAGAAATCAGTGCAGAGGTCAGTTTGGCATGCCATTGACGATTGGCCTGCTTGAGTCCATACAGACTTTTTTTAAGTTTGCAGACCATCTTGGGATTAGGTAGGTAAAGACCAGGCCAAGGTTTCATATAGACCTCTTCATGGAGGTCTTCGTGGAGGAATGCGTTGTTGATGTCTAGCTGGTAGAGATGCCAGTTTTGGGAGGTTGTGAGAGCAAGTAGAACCCGAATTGTGGTGTGTTTTACAACTAGGGAGAAGGTTTCTATGTAGTCTAACCCTGCTTGTTATGTAAAGCCTCATGTAACCACTATACCCTTGCAGCTATGAAGGGAGCCATCTTGATCATATTTAAGCTTATGTACTCACTTGCAGTCGATGGTGGTCTTGTCTGGTGGTAAGTAGGTAAAGTCCCACATTTGATTTTTTTTCCAAGGCTTGTAATTCTTCCTTTATTGTGTTCTACCATTTGATGTGTTTTATTGCTTCAGTATAAGTGGAAGGGACTTTAGAAGTGTTAATGGCCATAGAGAGGGATTTGTACTGAAGGGATAGATGTTGGTAAGATAAGACAGACGAAACTGTGTGTGGTGAGGTTTAGGGTAAAGTGGGCCAGTCATAATCCTTTAGATGGGAAGGTAGTTTTGAGTGTCTAGTAGAACGGTGTGGTTCAGTAGTGGGCAAAGGTAGGTCTGACAGGGATTTATTTGAATAAGATGTGGTTTGTAAGTGGTCATAGCATGGAGAGTTTGAAAGAGTAGGTAAGATTGGACTAGGGACTGAAGGGTTGACAGAGGGTAAATGTTGGAAGGGAAAAGTGTCTTTATAAAACATCTCTAGATAAGAAGAACTGTCTTGTCTTGAAGTCCAATAATTTGGACCCTTTGGTTCCTATTGAAAAAATTAGAAAAATAGAATTTCTTGTTCTATGTCTAGTTTGCCTCTGTTTGTTTCCTTTGTTGAGGCAAAACAAAGGCAACCGAACACCTTTAAGTGAGCAAGATTAGGATTAGTACCAAACAGAATTAAATAAGGTGATTTGTGTGACAAGAATGGTGAAGGAATTTGATTGGTGATAAAAACTACATGTAGAACACACTCTGACCAATATTTAGTAGGAAGATTTGTTTGCATTTTCAAAGCTCTCGCCACACATAAGTTATGTTGGTGTTTCCTTTCAGCCCTCCCATTTTGTTGAGGGGTCTCTATGCATGTAGTTTCATGTAGAATTCCATTTGTGGAGAAGAAATCGTTCATCGAAAATGTAGCCCCTTGATCGCTTTTGATGCATTTGATTTTTTTTGCAAACTGTCTTTCCCTATAGGCAAAAAAATTTCTAATTAAGTCCCTAGTTTCAAATTTGTGCTTCATTAAATGTACCCATGTCATACGACTATGGTCATCTACTATAGTTAAGAAGAATCTGTGTCCATGAATAGATGTAGTATGGTAGGGTCCCCATGGTAGGGTCCCCATATGTCAACATAGATGATATCAAAGCAAGCAGAAGCTATATAAGTGCTCAATTTGAAAGGTAAACGTTTTTGTTTTGAAAAATGACATATATCACATTGTGTAACATGTTGGAAAGGAATAGATGAATCTATAGAAGACAATAATTTCAATCTGGAGTTAGACAAGTTTCATAGTCGATGATGCCAAATGTGGCTTGATTAAGAGAAGGTTGTGTTGGCTTGATGTGTAGGTTGTAGGTAATAGAGTCCATCAAGTTGTTTAGCAAAACCAATCATCTTCGAGGTTTCGGTATCCTGAATGTCACAAGAGTGATTGGAGAAGATTAGTTTGCAAAGAGAGGAATTTGTAAGATGACTGATGGAAATGAGATTGAATGAGAAGATAGGAACATAGAGAGCATTATTCAATACTAAACCAAACATATGAACTGTTTCTATATGCGTAATAAGTACTTGTTGACCATTGGGGAGCCTCACTGTCAAATTACTTGCAGGTGTATACTCAGAAAATAATTCCAGATTGCATACAATGTGATTCGTAGCACCTGAGTCCAAGATCCAAATGGATGAAAGTAAACATGGTTTGACAGGTGAGTATGTTAAGTTGTTGTTTGCGTTTATTTTCTCTTTAATTCTCTTTAATGTGTTGAAATTATTATTCAAAATTAATGGAATTGTATCATAGTTGTTTGCAGATGATTTTCAACACCTTAGAGACAAAATTGAAGCAAAAAGATGAAAAAGAAATGGAGAAAATTTGAAATTCCAAGTCTGGAAACAAATCAGTCACTAAGCGTGTGCACGTGCAAGGATGAAATAAATTTCCAGATCTGCCTTCAAAATCTAAATCTGATTCTTTTGAGATTTATATATCTTTTAAGATCAGATTGGGGGAGATTCACAATCTGAATGTGTAAGGTGTAACAGCCCAGACTACATGCATGCAGATATTGTCTGCTTGGGGCCTTTTTAAGTGGCTCGTGATCCACACCCATTAGGCCTTTTTAAGTGACTTGTGGTCCACACCCATTAGGCCTTTTTAAGTGGCTCGTGGTCCACACCCTCACGGTTTTGTTATTCCACAGGATTTTCCAGGAGGTCACCCATCCTGGTACTGCTCTGGCCCTAGCACGTTTAATTTCAGAGTTCTGATGGGATCCAGTACGTTAGGGTATGGAAAACATGTCTACAAGGAGAAGGTATCCACACCCATATAAGGGATGCTTCGTTTTCCTTCCCAACCGATGTGGGATCTTACAATCCACCCCCTAGGAGGCCCAGCATCCTCGCTAGCACAACAACGCATAGTGGCTCTGATACCAATTGTAACAGTCCAGACCACCTGCTTGCAAATATTATCCACTTTGGGGCTTTTTAAGTGGCTCGTGGTCCACACCCATTGGGCCTTTTTATGTGGCTCGTGATGCACACCCTTTGGGCCTTTTTAAGTGGCTCGTGGTCCACACCCTCATGGTTTTGTTTTTCCACAGGACTTCCCAGGAGATCACCCATCCTATTACTGCTCTGGCCCTAATATGTTTAACTTCAGAGTTCTGATAGGACCTGGTGCATTAGGGCATGGAAAACACGTCTGCAAGGGGAAGGTATCCACACTTTTATAAGGGGTGCTTCGTTCTCCTTCCTAACCGATGTTATCCGCTTTGGGCCTTTTTAAGTGGCTCGTGGTTCACACCCTTTGGGCTTTTTTAAGTGGCTCATGGTCCACACCCTCACGGTTTTGTTCTTCCATAAGACTTCCCAAGAGGTCACCCATCCTAGTAAGGCTCTGGCCCTCGCACGTTTAATTTTGGAGTTCTGATGGGATCCGGTGCATCAGGGCATGGAAAACGCTTCTGCGAGGGGAAGGTATCCACAAACTTATAAGGGGTGTTTCGTTCTCCTTACTAACCGATGTGGAATCTTACAATCCACCTCCTTAGGAGGCCCAGTGTCCTTGCTGGCACAACGGCCCGGGTATTGGCTCTGATACCAAAAATGCAATATCCCACAACCACAAGGTACATACCCAAACATTCAAGAATATTCAAGTACATATCCTATGATAATGGCATATTAGAGCAAAACAAATCCAACTTACACATGGCATCATCTAACATAATCAGTAATCATCAAAATTTGAAACCATTCCTTGCATTCATTCACAAAGTCTACATTGTCTCCATTAAACAAATATTTACAAAACCTCATATAGGTTCTAGCAAAAACTACAAAATAAAAGCTATAACTCTTGGACGTCAGCTGACAGACCTCTGAGCCATAACTTAGTCCAAAACGTTCTTATAATCCAGAATAAACACTAATTCTCCTGTCTTGTACCTAAAAAACCATGTTGCAATTTTTATGAGTTTTGCGAACTCAATGAGTGAACTATCATTGATGATGTCACCGAATTCACATACACAAATTACATATTTCACAATTATACATACAGGACATGAATATTTCAAATACTCACACTGTCATAGCACATCATTTTATCAATGCGAATCAGATCTTATATAAACACATACAGATGCATATGAGACTTCACATTTGTTTTTAATGTTGTGACCGAGTGCCTATCACATGTACAATTACTGGCCCATTAGGCTTAGTTAGAAACATATATCACGGTGCATAGCTCTACGTGCCAAATCATATATCACAGAGCAAAGCTCTACGTGCAAGCGCTTGATACTGGCCACTCCGGTTACAACATCTTTGTCTGAGCATGCATTTTATGAAATGCATCAATCTAGAATTTACCACATATCACAATCATGTACAAAGCACAGTCAGAATTTTATAATCATCAGACCTCAGTCCGACATTCAACTTTTGTTGAGAATTCACATAGCATAATACAATCAGAATATCAAACAAATAAGAACACTTCCAATACAGTCCCAAATATATACTCCTCAGACTTTAAGACCGGAATTCAGAAACAATCGCAACAGTTCAATAATTGGAAGTTTAACAAATCAAATTAAATCAATCCTAAGAAATTCATCTAAGTTAACTCACAATAAGCTCCAATAAGCTATTGTCTGGATGGTCTGGCAATGTCTGATTGGCGTCCGATGTGCCCCTCTAAAACATACACAACACATTCACAAATATCACATTTTGCATAATTGAAAACATATTCCTTTATGCATATGTACTTAAATAACTAAAATATGCACAATGCATTATTCAATGACAATTCTGGGTATCTTATTGTAATTCTCATCATCAAATCAATCAGATATCAAAGCCCTCATTAATATCATTTGGTACTTATAATTTGGACCATAATAAAACAATGTGAAATCCATTACATTACTTAATTGGCCACTTCAGATTTTCTACCCACATGATTTTGGGTCAACTTTGCTTAATTAATTTGATAGGGTAAATGACAAAATTAGGCAACACTTCCTTCTGGAAAATTGTTCAACTATGTCTTAAGTTTCTAATTACTCCAAGATCATCTAATTTGATTCATTATTCTATGAGTTGTGCACAAAATATCACAGGCTGTACACATTTGAACTTTTAGCTAGTACATGATCATATCCTCTAATTGTACAACTCATATCTTTCAGCTCAGATATCCAAAAATTACAAACTTTATACCAATTAAAAGATAAAAGCATAAGATACAACTTTGATGAAGACAATTCAGCATAATTCGGCCCACATCCATACAGTTTATTCAATAACCACAGGACATGATTTCTGTCCTTGACAGTGCTTCAGCTTAAGCTACAACTCAATTACATGCCAATTTTGAAAATTTAGAGACAGAATTAAAATTCTACTTCTTTACAAAAGTTGTAGAAATATGTCTCTAGTTTAATCAAAATTAAAAATCAACTCATTAAGAAATCTACACCTCAAGTTATAATCAGAAAACTGAAACATGTTCATGAAAAATTTCTAATTCATAACATTCCAGCAGACTTCCACATTTTCATCCTATCAATCAATTTCAAATTAATTCAGATAGCTCTAATTTTTTATAGAGCGAAAGAAAAATGTTTTAGGAATCCATTCATCTAAGTTTCAACTTATTTGGAGTTTGGATGAAAAAGTTATAGGCAAAAGACTTAGGGTTGTTCAATGAAAAACTCTAGTTTTTAATTACATTTCAAACACTAACATCAAACACGCAATTCATCATCTTCTTCCTCCTTTTTCTACTGCAATTGTTTTTCATGAACAGTAACAATTCTCAACAGGACATGTGTCATGCTTTTCCACTTCCATTTACATTCAACTCACTCTAAACCAGCTCATAGCTCAAGATCAAATTTAAACATCTAAAAATCGATATATACCCATATTTCAGCATTTTCAACTCTCTCACTACTGAATTTTTTTTTGTTTACATGAACAATTTTCGACAGAATCCATAAACTCTTTTCCACATCTATCTGAAGTTAACTTTGTAAACCTTCATCTAATCTCAGCTCATCTCAATACAATCAATATAAAAATTCAAGATTTAAACATAAACATGAACATCGATATCCTTCACATTTACTCCTCATTTTCTGCATTTTTCTCCATGTTTTAGTACTTATTCACTCTCACTATTGAATTTATTTCTTTCATTTCACTCATGCATGAACCCAAGTACAGAACATTACAACACCATCAAATGTTATTCACAAACAAAAACTTACTTGATGCATAAAAATTCCAGCCCAAAAATCCAGATTTTCTAACCCTCTCTAGCAACCAACTTCAACGCACATTTATAGTCTTCATCTAGTTCTTTAGCAGTTGAGAACTATACAAAAAAAACATGCATAGAAGTAGTTTCGGTGATGGGTGAGCAGAATAAGGAAAGGAGTTTTCATGTGGGTGTTTTCAGTGGAGCAGCGAGAGAATGAGGGGAAGACACCTAACCACGTGGGTTAACACTTCAATGACACATGGCACCCATGCACGTGGGCCATGTGTCACCTTCCCATTTGTCTTCTTTTTTCTCTTTTTTTAAACCCCCAAATTTTTAAAAATAAAAAAATAACCAAAAATCTGAAATAATCAAATTATACCCCAACTGAATTTTCAGCTCAAATAATTCACAATTCCCACTCCTAAATCAAATTTACCCTAAAATGTCAATGAATGCATGTACAATCACATGAATGTGCAAAATAAATGCGTATGTCGCAATTAATTTATGCATGACGTGCATTTTCCTAATTTCACAATGCTTTCTCATAAATTACTATTCTAGCCTTAACATGGGTATCGGGATGTTACAACTCTCCCCTCCTAACAAAAATTTCGTCCTCAAAATTCTTACCTGAATGATAAAAAAGGATGGGGTACTGATTTTTCATGTGCTCTTTCGTTTCCCATGTGGCTTCTTCACTCGAATGATTCTTTCAAAGGGCTTTCACCATTAGGATCAGTCGATTCCTCAGTTGTTTATTATGATAGCCAATTATCCTCACAGGTTCCTCAGTATAGCTCAGATTACTAGAGACTTCAATCTCCTGAATGGATATCACATGAGTGGGATCCGACCGATATCACCTATGCATACTTACATAAAACACATTATGTATCTAAACCATTTCCGAAGGTAAGGCTAACTTATAAGCCAATGGTCCAATTATGTCAATGATCTCATATGAACCAATATATTTCGGACTTAACTTATCCTTTTTGCCAAATCTCAATACACCTCGCCAAGGTGATACTCTCAGAAATACCCTATCACCAACTTGATACTCCATATCTCTCTTGTGTTGATCCACTTAATTTTTTTGTCTATCTTGTGCCATTTTAATTCTACTGTAGATCAATTTTACCTTATCAATGGTATTCTAAATCAATTCTGGGCCTTCAATAATTCTTAGACCCTCTTCATCCCATTATAAAGGCGAACAACACTTCCTGCTGTACAACGCCTCATATGGAGCAATACTAATACTGCTATGATATTGATTATTGTAGACGAATTCAATCAAAGCTATATATTTATCCCATGTTCCCTGAATCCCCAAAACACAAGCTCTGATCATATCCTCGACAGTCTTGATCGTTCGCTCACTCTAACCATATGTCTGAGGATGAAAGGTCGTACTGAAATTCGATTTGGTGCCCAAAGTTCTCTGTAAACTACCTCAAAGTTGTCTGTAAACATTTGATGGTGTTGTAATTTCAGATTTACCTCGATATTTTGTGGTAGTTTACAGACAGCTTTGGGTACCAAACTAAATTTCAGTACGGCCTTTCATCCTCAGACAGATGGTCAGAGCGAGTGAACGATCAAGACTATCGAGGATATGCTCAGAGCTTGTGTTCTGGAGTTTCAAGGAGAATGGGATAAATATATAGCTTTGATTGAATTAGCCTACAATAATCAGTATCATAGTAGTATTGGTATGGCTCCATATAAGGTGTTGTATGGCTTGTATTACAGGAAGTGTCGTTCGCCATTATACTAGGATGAAGAGGGTCCAAGAATTGTTGAAGGGCCAGAATTGATTCAGGATACTATTGATAAGGTAAAATTGATCCGCAACAGAATTAAAATGGCACAAGATAGACAAAAAGCTATGTGGATCAACACAGGGGAGATATGGAGTATCAAGTTGGTGACAGGGTATTTCTGAGAGTATCACCTTGGCGAGGTGTATTGAGATTTGGCAAGAAGGGTAAGTTAAGTCCGAGATATATTAGTCCATATGAGATCATTGACAAAGTTAGACCTTTGGCTTATAAGTTAGCCTTACCTTCAAAAATGGCTTAGATACATAAAGTGTTTCATGTAAGTATGCTTAGGCGATATCGGTCGGATCCAACTCATGTGATACCGACTCAGGAGATTGAAGTTTCTAATAATCTAAACTATGTATAAGAACTAGTTAAGATAATTGGCATTCAGAATAAGCAATTAAGGAACTGAGTGATCCCAATGGTAAAAGTCCTTTGGCAGAATCATTCAAGTGAAGAAGCTACATGGGAAATGGAGGAACACATGAGGAATCAATACCCTTACCTATTTAATCATTCAAGTAAGAATTTCGAGGATGAAATTTTTGTTAGGAGGGGGGAGTTGTAACATCATGATTCCCATATTAAGGCTAGAATAGTAAATTAAGAAAATTTTATGTGAAATTAGGAAAATGCACATCATGCATAAGTTAATTATGACATACACATTTATTTTACACATTCATATGATTGTATATGCATTCATTGGTCTTTCCAGGTAAATTGGTTTACAAATAGAAATTGTGGATTTAATTGGAGTGCATTAAACGTGATTTGGCAATTTTTGTACATTTCAGGTATTTTGAAAATTTTGGTGAATTGTTTTGAGCTAAAAATTTATTTGGAGAGTGTTATTATTATTTCGGAATTTTTGGTGAAATTTGAGAAAAATATTGATTTTATGGACCAATGACAGAGTGACACGTGGCAATGATATATATAAGACATGTGGCTTACATATGAGGTGACAAGTGGCTGATTGTTTGGGTGATAAGTGGGAGTCATGCAAGAATACACGTGCTATTGTGTTTTAGGTAGGAAAAGTTGACAGTAACTTTTGTTTTGCACCGAGACACTCAGCTTTGCAACTCTCTTTCCTATTCTTCATCACCGAATAGCTAAATGTGATTCTCTTTGTGTTAGTGATTTCATTCTCATTGTTGGAAGAGTTAAATCAAGTAAGTGATTTAATGATGTTTTACCGTGTAAAGAAATATATGCATGTGTGGTTAAGAAATGTACTTTCGGTGGTAATGAAATAATTAAATGAAAGAATTTGGATATGTTGTTTTTGCATGTTTGAGGACCAATGGGTTTTAAGATAGTGATGAAGTGAGTTTTGGAGCTAGAAGGAAAAAAACATACAAAAGTTGGAAAAACGCTGTAAAGAGAGAGGAAATTTATGAGACTTCAGATGTTAAATGTTTAAAGTGTAATTTGAGCCTAACTTGTTGCCAAGATTTTTCTAGATATGGAAATGTAGAATGGATGGTTTAGAAGTAAGAAACTTAAACAAAAAAAAAAAAGAAAAAGAGAGGAAGTGCAGTTCGGTGAAGAAGATGATGAATAGTATTGAAAAAAATTCTGGATTTGGCATTTGTAACTAACGTTGCATTTTGAGTTGTTTTAGCATAAGATAAGTTGCATAGCTGTAAAAATGGAGTAATGTAAGGGTACAAATTTGTGATGAGAATTAAGTAAAAGAGAGGAAGAAGATGGAGGAGAGTTGCTGCAAATATGTGGAGAATAACGTGCAAAAACGTGATTCTATAGTAAAAGGTGGTAGTTGCTTGTATAAGTTTATGAACAAAGTATTTCATTGAATAGCCTTGAGTCTTTTGCCTATAACTTCTGCATCCGATCTCCAAATAACTTGAAACTTAGACCAATGGATTTCAAGACATATTTCTTTCTCTCCATAAAAATTTAGAGTTGTCTGAATTGATCTGAAAGTGTTTGATAGGATGAAAGTGTGGAAGTCTGCTGGAATGTTATGAATTTGAAAATTTTCATGATCATTTTTCGGTTTTCAAATTATAACTTGAGTTGTATATTTATTAATGAGTTTATTTTTGATTCATTTTAAACTAGAGACATATTTCTACAAATTTTGTGAAGAAATAGAATTTTAATTTTGTCTCTAAGATGTTCAAAATTGGCATGTAAGTGAGTTGTAGCTTAAGCTGAAGCACTGTCAAGGACAGAAATCATATCCTGTGGTTATTGAATAAACTGTATTGATATGGGCCGAATTAGGCTGAGTTGCCTTAAACAAAGTTGTAGTTTATTCTCTTATCTTTAAATTGGTATAGATTTTCTAATTTTTGGATATCTGAGCTGAAAGATATGAGTTGTGCAATTAGAGGGTATGATCACGTACTAGCTAAAAGTTTAAATGTGTACAGTCTGTTGTATTTTGTGCATAACTCATAAAATACTAAATCAAATTGGATGATCTTGGAGTCATTAGAAATTTAAGACATTGGAGAACAACTTTCCAGAAGGGAGTTTTGCCTAACTTTGTCATTTACCCTATCAGATTAATTATGCAAAGTTGACCCGAAATCATGTGCGTAGAAAATCTGAAGTAGTCAAGTAGGTTATGAAATTGATTTCACATTGTTTTTTTTTGGTCCAAATTATAAGTACCAAATGATATTAATGAGGGATTTGATATCTGATTGATTTGATGATGAGAATTTCAATAAGATACCCGAAATTGGCTCTGAACATGCATTGTGCACACTTTTTATACATTGATGTGCATAAAAGAAAACTTGTACATTTGTGCAAAATGTGATATTTGTGAATGTTTTGTGTATGTTATAGAGGAGCACATCGGACGCCAGACAGACATTGCCGGACCATCCAGGCAATAGCTTCTTGGAGCGTACTGTGAGTTAACCTAGATGATTTCCTAGGATTGATTTGATTTGAATTTAATTTGATTTGTTACACTTCCATTATTATTAAACTGTTTGTGAGTTGTTTCTAGATTTCGGACTTGACATCCGAGGAGTTTAATAGTTGGGCATTGATTGAGCCCAAGTTTATCATATAAATTGGCTACACTTTCATAGCTTTTAATATACTTTTTGACTCTTAATTCTGGATTTTGTGATTAAATTAGTCCTTTACGGTGAGCTTATATTT
>JAOSBP010195389.1:0-13182 GCA_027563825.1 Erythroxylum mucronatum
TATTACATGTATTGAAATGAAATGCATGCCACAATTCATTCAATACAATCAATCACTTTCATTCACATTATCTCAGTCAATACAGTCAGTCATAACATTTAGTCACTTTTAGTTGAGAATCATTTAGGCAGTCTCATTCACATACAAGTAGTACTTCTAATGATATTCACATGCATCAAACGCCTCGGACAAGTATTCTTCGGAATTCAATACACAATCAGTACATATTCATCATATATCAAATTCAATTCAGTAATATCATATCAAATTAAAGTGAAACCATCTTAGATTACTCAATACACTATTCTGGAGTCTAGTCTCGAACATGAGATGTTACAAAAGGAATCAAAAATAAATCTCTACAATTAACATAATCAAATAGGTATAACAGGAGGAAGTAAGTTAGTAAAGCATCCGTGCAATAAACCAAAGAAAGGAGGGGAATATATAATAAGCAAAAACACAATTGTCGAAAAGGGAACACAATCCTACCTCAGTTGAATGCAGCACTGAGTAAGATCTTAAATTATTTCATAGAGAAGTATTTGTCCCTATTGGCACCCAAAATAAGGTGAATTAGTGATAATGAATTTAAAGAGAACTTTTTGTAACTTAATGAAAACCCTTAATAGATTTTAAATTGAATGATAAAATATAATGACAATTTAATTAAACTCAATTAATCAACCAAAAATAAAGTAAAGAGCATAAGGATAAGAAAATTGCAAATTGATTTTATAATAGTTTGACAATCAAATCTTGCCTACATCAAATCTCCAAATCTCTTTTAAGATTCCAATAGGTGGAACCTTTTATAATAGTATTTAATTGGAAAAGAGGAACCTTCTTACAATAATCTTTAATTGGAAAAAAAAAGAAACTTGTATAATCTTCCTTGAAGGGTGAAGAAAAAGCTCAATGCTTTTGGGTACACCCAAACTATAGTAAAGCCAACCCAATTGATGTTTACAACTCAAATAAACCTTACATGCTCAATTTAATGTTCAAGGACTCTCAATCACATCATAGCCAATGTAACAAATAAAACGCCAATGTATGTTTTAAATCAACAAAAATACAACAAATCCCCTTAAATACATCTAATATCACTAATTCTCTCTCTCTCCCTCTTTTTTGAAGCATAAAAAATAAATTAATTAGTAAGGGAAGGAAATCAAGAGGTAATGAGTATGTATATGTCTGTGATGTTGTCTCTAATAGCAACAAGTCCTTAACGCAATCTCGGATGGGATAAACTTTATCTTAAGGTAAGGTAACCTGAAACTCAAGCATATTAAAGTGAGATTATATAGTAGAATCATAATATGGTTTGGAGGAGGGCGTCTCATTATATGCATACAACTCAACAATGTAATTGAAACGAGGCTCATGAGTATCAATGCTATATGAAAGAGCCTTATTGTTAAGTTATTGTTGCTGCTACTTTGGGGGTCCAATCAAATGTCCATCAACTAACTAGTAGCCCATACAATAAAAAGTATCAGAGTTAAAGAAAAAGTTGAAATTAACCTCATTATCAATTGATGGAATGTTGAACTACTAAAAGATGATGCTAAGGATAAGGTATATAGGATATGTTAATTCTTTTCTTGGTATTTTTGAAATCGACAATGTCGTGAAAATAAAGTGGGCCTATATGAACATACTCACTCATAGAGGGTGAAAAGGAACTAAAGATCATTGTGACCCAGAAAAGTAAAATGTCCACTAGAGAAGATAAAATTATGTCTAATAAATAGAGGTGGAAATGAGAACTAATGTAAGGCCACAAACATCTTTAGGTTTTCTAGTGACTTTGACATTATTATCTAACTAAAAGATGGTTCTAACTTTAGTAATCACAGAGTGAGGTTGAATATTATATTTAGTAAGGCAATTATAATAGTAAAAATCCTAAAGTATGGGAATGCCTAAAATTTCATCAACAAGATCACTAATGAGATAAATCTCTATGCTATGGAACTTTAAGAAAAGATGGTTATCATCACAAATGATACAAGCTTGAAGATTGCAATAGAAAAGTTATAGATTCGTGGAACTCACTCAACAAGTATTTGTAAGCAAGGATTCCCACCCTTGAATAATAAAATATTGAACAAGATCATATTCCCCAAATTGGTCTAGTATGCATGGGAAATCACTTAATTTTGTGCAAGGCATGAGAACTATATCAATAATTTGCGTTTAGTGAATATCAAAATAATTATCCTTAAGAATCAGTAAAAGAGCATGAGGAGGCAAAGGGGAGATCACTCACAAGATCTTGAAATCCCAGCAGGGTTTGGAACATTTTGATACCTAGAAAGGGTCTTAGAACTACGAGCATGATATGATGAAGGACTAGTAGGCTCTCTAGATATGGAAGAGGGGCTTTCTCCACTCTTAAATATGATAATAAGAGAGACATAGATAGTGAAGTATTTTAAAAGAAACCTACAAAGAATTTAAAATTGATAAGTAGGTAAAGAAATTAGTTTGAAAAAGTGTCAAAAGACAACTTGCGTAGAAAAAAAGAAAAACACTTCAGTAGGTCTATAACCAATCTCAACTTCAACGACAATCAATCTTAACTCCATTAACCAATCTCAACTTTATTGATTTCAATCCACAACCAATCTCAAGATCAAAATGCACTTTATATAGGAAAACCAAAAGATTAAAGCGTCAGGAACTAAATAAACTTGACTTGAAAGTCAAAATTGAAGTAATTTGAAATAAGATAGATCAAAATCAATAAACTTATTTAAGAAAAGGTTTAATTAAACCATAAATAATTCAAATAAAAGGTAAATATATCAAATTTTGTTGAAATATGTCCAATTTATGACTAATTTGAAAATTCCCCAATTCATGTCATTGTGCCTAATTTCGAAATTTTATTTGGAGCATAAATTGATAAATTTAGATGAAATTATATGTGAGAATAGCTTAAATGTATTCTCTATTGCAGTAATCAACCATCAGTTTCACAAAAAATGCACAATTTTAAGTAATTATAAAAACCTCCAAATTACAATAGTAAAAATGCATAAAAGTGAAACTAAATCAAAATTAGATATTTTCAGATACAACTGGGAGTTTCAAAACCATAATTTAACCTTCAATTTCACTAATAATGGATAAATTTGAAAAATAAATAGAAAATATGTAAGAAATTGAAGATTTCCTAATTCTAAAACCCTAACTCCCCCAATTTGTAATTTGATTCAACCTAACTGCAATCTCATAAAATTGAATGTGTAAACATGTTTACAGATGAAAATACAAGAAATTGACCAATAACTAAAAAATTATTAATTTTAGAAAACCCCCAATTCAAAGAAGTTAGGGTTTATCCCAAAAGAAATTGGATGAGTTGATGTTAAATGTCAATGGAATCTAGTCTTGTAAGTATGTAGGAGTTCACTTGTGATGAAGATTTTGCTGAGACTCACTAAAGAATAAGGAGAGCCACCATAAATAGAAGAGAAAATATCTTACCAAGAGAGTTGCTTCAGTAGACTTTGACTAATGCGCGAAGAGAAAAAGAGATGAATAAATATGGATGCCAGAGTGCAACGTGAAAGCGGCTGCTATGAAGAGATTTTAGGGAAGGACAAGTAGATTTTTGAGAAAGCACGAACTGTGTCACTGTTTGTTCTAACAGATGACAAAGAGGAAGAATAGAGTTTTAGGAAAGTCGACGATATTGATTGACCACTCAATAATATCAGTTGATCACTTTCATGTATTTAGTCGACCAATATATGGGACCAACACACTAACAGATACAATAACAAAATTTTGTAGAAACATGCCTATATTATTTGACCATTTGGCAAATTTGGTCAACTAATGTGAGGTAGTTATCGACTACTATATTGATCGGTGGTTTTACAAACTCATAATTCTAAGGAAACTAGTCAGCGACTAGTATCTATTAATCAATTAGTGCAACCAAAAGTCACTTATTTTGGTCTAAATAAAACTTTTAAAATATTAAAAACACTTAAACACATTATAAATCATGAAAATATTAATCGAAGATAAATATATATATTAAAAGAAACCCTATTCATATAAAATTTCGGTCAATAATGCTCAATTCTCTCCTAATTGTGCAAAATCTACCTCATTCATATGTTTAGTAAAAATATCAGCCTATTGATATAGTATATCATTACATTTAAACTTAATATCTCCGCTTTACACATGATGTCTAATGAAATGATATTTAAAATCTATGTGTTTGGTTTTAGAGTATTTGATGAGGTTCTTTATAAGGTAAATGGAATTAGTGTTATCACACCTGATTGATATTTTTGTAAGGGTTATGTTATAGTCTCTAAGTTTTTTGTCTAAGTTATAGAATCTGTGTATAATAACTATAGTTCGTCACATATTTGACTTACGCAGTCAATAAGACAACCGAAATTTATTTCTTACTAAACCATGAGACTAATGCATTTCTTAAGAGTTGACAAGTATTGGTTGTGTTCTTCCTATCTAAGAGACTACTAACATAATCCATATCTGAATATCTAATCAAGTCCAAGAATGTATTCTTAGGATACTAAAGCCCTAAAGAGATGGTACCACATAAATATCTTAGTATGCGGTTAATAGCTAAAAGATGAGACTCCCTAGACTTGATTGAAATCAAGTGCACAAGCATACAATAAACATAATATTCATCCTACTTTTGGTAAGATGAAGTAAACATAGCTCGGTAGAGCTTTACATCAATCGACATACCCTCTTCATCCTTGTTCAACTTAATTGTGACACTTACTGGTGTTCCCAATGGCTTGGCTTAATCCATTCCAAAGCATTTGAGTAGTTCTTTAGTGTACTTAGCTTGATTTACGAAGATGCCCCCTTCGTTGACTTAATTTGGAGTCTAAGAAAGAATTTGACCTCTTCCATCATGCTCACTCAAATTATTTACTCCTACGCTTAAAAAATTTCTTACACAACCTTTTATTAGTTATAGAAAAATTAATACTATAAACATAAATTTGAATAATTAGAATGTCATGCTTATACTTTTTAATAAACAAAATTTATGACAACATTGATTTTAGAAAACCATTTTTCGAAGAAATGCATAGATGCACTTAACATATCATACTAAGTTTTAAAAGCTTTTGTCAAATCATATAAAGCTTTAGAAAGCCTATAAACATGATTAGATATATCATGAATTTCAAAATTATAGGTTGATCAATATAAACTTCTTCTTGAATAAAACTATTTTACAAGACACTTTTAACATCTATATGAAATAATTTAAAATTCATATAAGATGGAAATGCAAGAAATAATCTAATAACTTCTAATTTAGCTCTTGGTGCAAATATTTTCATAAAACTCATATCCTCCTTTTGATTATACCCTTTACCCATAAATTTGGTGTTGTTTCTCAAAATAGTACCTTTGATTTGGTGGTCTCTTTGTCTAGGCACTAAAGTCCACACCTTAGTGCTCTCAAATTAATTAAAATCTTCATTTATAGTAAGAACTCAACTTTTCATCACTAAGGGCTTCTTATATAGTCTAAGCTCAAATAGAGAAATAAAAGCAAGTTGCATTAAGTTTATAAGATATGATCTAATGATTACCCCTTATTATCACCTATAATTTGAATTGGAGGATGGTTCTTCTTAAATTTCTAATCTACTGGAAGCTCCTCATCATTCTTATATTCCTCACTTTATTTAATAATATTTTCACTTACTCATTTTAGTTGTCTTGGTGATTAATCATGTTTTCTCAAGGTCTAATTTCTTTAAATCCTTGGATCAACCTACATTGTCATCTTCAAAGCTTTTCTCACATACAAAAGGGTTAAATTTATTAAAAACAATATACATAAACTCTTCAATTACAAGAATCTTCCTATTAAGCACCTCTATGCTTTACTAATAAAGGAATAACTAAGGATAACTGTTACATTTACTTTAGAATCAAACTTTCCTATGTTATCTTTAATGTTCAAAATGTAGCAAAAAAGAACGGGGAGTAAAGAAGAAAGTCTTTCTCATCTGATGTCACGGATTCAGATGACATTTCCTCTTCTCTTCCATAAATCTTATTTGCACGAGCTTATGTAAGCTATAAGGAGTCGGTCTTATTTCAAAAAGCCTTTAATCCCAAGGTAAGGATCTCATTCTTTCTTGCTATGAAGGAGCAACCCACATGTGCTAGCGATTCCTAAGCAATAATCATTCTATATATGAACCACCTTCCACTCCTTCTCTATGATTTGAGAGAGCAAAGTTTTCTATGTTATCTTTAATGTTCAAAATGTAGCACTTATAACTAAAAGAAATTGAAGTAAATAATATTTGACTTCTTCCTATGCCAAAGTTTATAAGGTGTTTTATCCAAAGTTGGCCTTATGTATACTTTATTAGAAATGTGACATGTGGTTGCAACGTCTTTTGTTCAAAAGTACTTTAAAAGATCATATTTATTTATCATGTTCTTAGTCATATCTTGTAATGTCCTATTTCTCTGCTCAAAAATTTTATTTTATTTAAGGCCCTAAATGTAGAGAAATTATAAAAGATATATTATATTCACAAAAGGTTTCAAACCTTTATTTCCAAACTCCTATCATAATCAATCCAAATTGATGTAATAAACAGCTACTTTTCATTTTGAACTTTTTAGAAAAATTTAAAAATGCCCCAGAGGATTCATCTTTGCTAAAATCCATGTAAACCCACTAAATCATTGACTTTGACAAAAGTATAGAATTTACAACCTAGACTAGTAACTTAATAGCGCAAAACAAAACTTTGTAAATTAATTATAAAATTCTAGTGGAAGTTACTAACTTTTTGCTCTTAAATGAGCTCTTAAATTGTTTCCCATTTGGTAAGCTCCCTTCACCTTGTCTTTCTCAATTATGACACTTGGTAGTCTATTGAGAAGTTGATTATTATGAACGTTAAAGAAGAGGTCTATATTTACATGTCTAAGCCTCTTATGCCAAATGCATGCATCTTTACTAATAGATATTAAACACTTCAATTTTGATTAAGGAAATCATCAAGATCAATTTTCTCTTTTTTCCAAAAATGCAATGATATTGTCAACTACTTTAGATATAATGCATGATTATCCCTCAAAACATACTTCGGAGTCTTTGTTATATTGTTGGCTCACACTGAATAAGTTATGCTTCAATCCATTTCACTAAAAGAAAATTATTAATAATAATGTGAACTTCCTTACCAAATTGCCAATGCCAATTATCTTACCCTTGTATTGTCTCAAAATGTCAAAAATCCTCCATCTTTGTCTTTGAGAGTTATAAATGATGATGTATCACCGATCATGTACCTAAACATCTACCATCCATATATCTGTACTCTTCTTTTTCTTAGAGACCTATAAAAAAAAGGTAATCAATGTGCTTTAGGTACCCAATTGAACTTGGGTCCTTAATTATTATCCTTGGCTTTCTTTTCAATGTACTTCTTTAAGGATTTACTCATCAAGCTTTATTTCATGAATCAATATTTGTCGATATACATATATTTATCACAAAAGTGACTTACCATATTATATGAATAATACGAATTGGTGATATGATAGTAAAACTTATAATTTGATCCATAAATATATTTATTGGTCTTTTTTGTTTATATGACTGGTAGGTGCAACATCCCACTACTATAGGGTACATACCCAGACATTCAGGAACATTCAAGTACATAACCTATGATAATAGTATGTTAGAGCATAAACAAATCCAACTTACACATGGCATCAACTAACATCATTAAAAGTCAGCAAATTTTAAAACCATTCATTGCATTCATTAACAAAGTCTACACTTTTTCCATTAGATGAATATTTACAAAACCTCATACAGGTTCTAGCAAAAACTACAAAATAAAAGCTATAACTCTCTGACATCAGCTGATAGACCTCTGAGCCATAACTTAGTGCAAAACGTTCTTCTAATGCAGAATAAGCACTAAGTCTCCTGTCTCGTACCTGAAAAATCGAATTGCAATTTTTATGAGTTTTGCGAACTCAATGAGTGAACCATTATTGATTAATTCATCGGATTCACATACACAAATCACATCTTTCTCAATTATCCATACAGAACATGGATATTTCAAATACTCACACTGTCATGGCACATAATTTAATTATTGCGAATCAAATCATATATGAACACATACAAATGCATATGAGACTTCACATTCGTTATCAATGTTGTGACCGAGTGCCTATCACATATACAAATACTAGCCCATTGGGCTCAGTCAGAAACATATATTACGAAGCATAGCTCTACGTGCCGAATCATATATCACGGAGCAAAGCTCTACATGTAAGCACTTGATACTGGCCACTCTAGTCACAACGCTTTTAGCTGAGCATGCATTTTATGAAATGCATTAATTCAAAATTTACCATATATCACAATCATGTATAAAGCAAAGTCAAAATTTCTTAATCATCGGACTTAAGTCTAGCATTTAACTTTCGTTGAGAATTCACATTCATACAGAATGATCAAACAAATCAGAGCACTTCCAATACAATCTCAAATATTTACTCCTCAGACTTTAAGTTTGAAATTCAGAAACAAATCGCAATAATTCAATAATTAGCAAATCAAATCAAATCAATCCTAGGAAATTCATCTATGTTAACTTACAATACGCTCCAAGAAGCTATTGCCTGGATGGTCCGGCAATGTCTGACTGGCGTCCGATGTGCTTCTCTATATCATACGCAACACATTCACAAATATCACATTTTTGCACAAATGTGTAAATATTCTTTTATGCACATCAATGTATAGAAAGTATGCACAATGCATGTTCAATGACAATTTCGAATATCTTATTGTAATTTTCATCATCAAATCGATCAGATATCAAAGCCCTCATTAATATCATTTGGTACTTATAATTTGGATCAAAATAAAACAATGTGAAATCAATTTCAAGACCTAATTGACCACTTCAAATTTTCCACCCACATGATTTCGGGTCAACTTTGCATAATTAATCTGATAGGGTAAATGACAAAATTAGACAACACTTCCTTCTGAAAAGTTGTTTTACAGTATCTTAAGTTTCTAACTACTCCAAGATCATACAATTTGATTGAGTATTCAATGAGTTATGGCCAAAATACTACAGACTGTACATATTTGAACTTTTGGCTAGAACATAATCAGTCCCTCTAATTGTACAACTCATATCTTTCAGCTCAGATATCAAAAAATTACAAACTTTATACCAATTTAAAGATAAGAGAATAAGCTACAACTTTGGTGGAGACACCTCAGCCTAATTCTGCCCACATCAATACAGTTTAATCAATATCCACAGGACATCTTTTCTGTCTCTGGTGGAACTACAGCCTAAGATAATACTCAGTTTCATGCCAATTTTGAAAATCATAGAGACAAAATTAAAATTCAACTTCTTCATAAAAGTTGTATAAATATGTCTCTAGTTTAATATGAATCAAAAATCAACTCATTCAGAAATCTACAGCTCAAGTTATAATTTGAAAACCGAAGCATGATCATGAAAATTTCCAGTTCATAACATTCTAGCATACTTCCACACTTTCATCCTATCAATCACTTTCAATTCAATTCAGATAACTCTAAATTTTTATAGAGAGAAAGAAAAATTTCTTAGGAATCCATTGGTCCAAGTTTCAAGTCATTTGGAGTTCGAATGCATAAGTTATGGGCAAAAACTCAAGCTGTGCAACAAAACAACTCTAGTTCAAAATTACATTTCACCACCAACGTCAAACACTATTCATCATCATCTTCTTCTTTTTTTCTACTACCATTTTTGTTTGTTTTCTTTTTTTAAGTTCAACCTCATGTCATTTATCTGAAATAACTTCTAAACTCATTTTTCTCCCATCAATACTCACCATAACCTCAAAAGAATTTAGCAATAATCATCCACTTCAAATATCACCAATCCAAAATTCACTTCTCCCTCTCTCTCTCTACTGTATACTTTCAATTTCTCATATTTTCATCCATTGTATTTTCTTTCATTTTTATCTACTCTTACACTTCATTTAACTCATCCCAATATCAAAACCTCACCAAATTCATTTTCCATAAATCCATGCGTGATCAGTAAAAGCAACCATATAATTAACGTATGTACAGTAAAATTACAGAGGATGAGTTCATCATGTTTTTTTTTCATCCAGAATTTTGCACTCTTCCTACACAACTTCAATGATTCTTCTAGCTCCAACATACTTTAACGCTATCTTATAACATGATATTCCTCAAGCATGCAAAACAAAATAATAATATAACCATAGTCGGTTTTCTCTCTAACACAGAACAGAACAGAACATATATATATATATATATATATATCTCAATTTTTCAAACCCATGCATGCATGTGTGTGTGTGAGTGTATATATATATATGTGTGTGTGTGTGTGTGTATTACACCAAAAAATAGTCATCATCAAAACTACTTACCTAGTTATTTGCAACAAGAAAAGCAAATCGAAGGCACAAAGATTCCACAGCTGAAGTTTCAACAAAATTTTCAATATAGACAGTATTGAAAGAGCTTCGGTGGTTCAAGCAACAGTATTAAATAGTGATAACACAATAGAAATGGACTGGATTTGGTGCTGTAAAAACAAAGAGCATTTTTTGTATTTTGCCAAAACTTTCGATGTGAAGAAACAACAACAGAGGAAAGCTTCACAACTGTAGGTGGCGTTTTGCATATATATGCACGTGTCTCTCAACCCAAACAGCCACTTATCACCACCACTACAAACCATTTGCCTCAATACAATTTAACCATTTGTCACATTTTAATTGGTCTCTTATTTTTCTTAATCTAAAAATATCCCAAAAATTTTCAGAAAAATTCCTAAATTTTTCAAAAATTCCTAAATAGTACTAATAGTCTCCAAATAAAATTTTCAGCTAAAATAAATCGACAAAATTTCAAAATATCCAAAATATACCAATTTTTTTTTGAAAATTTATAAAATTCACCAAAAATTTCGAAATAATAATAACACTCTCCAAATAAATTTTTAATGCAAATAATCCACAATTCATATTTTTAATCGCATTTTTAAATAAATTATACCCGAAAAATGACATGAATGCATGTACAATTATTATATGTGTCCAAAATGCTTATGTACAAATAAGCAAATATTCACATATGCAAAGCATAAAATGTACTAAATTTCCTTAATATCCTAACCCCTAATATGGGGTGTTACATCTATTTACTAGTTTTCTATTAAGGTTGAATTCATCATAAGCTATACTTTTTATCCGTTGGTCAATTTTTGGCCAACTACTGAAGTTTAAATTCAAATTTGCTAAAATATTTTCTAGGCTTAGTTTTAGCAATTATGCTGTGCTTTCTAATTCTGATGCCACTCATCTTTTGGACTGTTAATAAGTTATACATCTTTTTGAAGTGATTTTGTTAAAAAATTTCATTCTTGCTTATAATGATGCAACCATTGCTTTGCAATTATAAGAAAAAACGTGCAAAGCAAATAAAAAAACTGATGTGGAGTGGAGACTCTTAGATCCTGAGAAGGTTGAACCTTTCCAACTCTTTGTCGAAACTAGAGAATTGACATACTGCTTGTACAAAGATAGAGTTAAACTCAGCAACAAAGCTTAAGTGTACTTTATGACATCCAAGATAATAAGGTAGAATTTAGGAATGGTGGTTGTGGCAATTGACAACGTTTTCTTAGCTATAATGACTACTTTCTTATACAATTATTATTATGGAATAAGGAATCAAAATGGATGCTGTGTTTGGATCTTGATTCCTAGTTTGCGTAATTGTTTCAAAGTTAACTGTTTGGATGCTGTAACCTTCTTGTTTCAACATTTAGTTTGGTCTTGTTGCAATTGCCATAACCTTCTGTCTCTGTGATCCAACAAAATTTAAGCAGTAGTTTAGTTATAAAAAAGCAAAGGCTCACTGTACTTTATGAAGTTGGAATTTAATTTTGGTATAAGATTTGGATATACTAAATGTCGGAACCCGGCCCCAGAGCCCGACTGTCCCGGGAGGTGAGCCCTGCTGAGGCCCATTCCCGAGACATCTTGCTTTGTTGAAATCCTTAACTTGACACTTATAAAATCTCACTTTGGTGGTGAGCTTACATTGATTAAAACTAAATTCCTGACTACTCTTGAAAATGTTAAAAATTGACCTTTTAGACCCATGCCCGTTAAACGGACATGTATGTCCGTTAAACAGACATGAATGGGACTTGGATGCCTTTTTTCCGAGAGTGTCCGTTAAACAGACATGCGTGTTCGTTAAACGGACATGAGGTGCCAAAATGGTATTATTTCTCCCGAACCTGTCCGTTAAACGGACAGGCGTGTCCGTTTGACGGACACGAGGCGAACATGCATACTATTTCAACAGAATGTGTCCGTTAAACGGACATGAGTGTCCGTCTAACAGACAGGATGCTTAAAATGGGTACTATTCTACCCGAGACTGTCCGTTAAACGGACAGTGGTGTTCACGACTTGGAGCAAAGGGGGCTTTCTAACCCGAATCTGTCCGTTAAACAGACATCCGTGTCCGTTTAACGGACAGGGGAATTTTCCAAATTCCCTTGCCCTCCTTGCCACTTATCCATACCTGCCCAAAACTTATACACTTCTAATCTTCCCTTCTTCATAAATCCACTCATTCAACAACCACAATACTCCATGAACATGTCAAACACCTAGTTTGACTTATCAACACTCAAACTTAACTTCAAATTTACCAACCCCAAACATTCACAAGCATTTGTGAAATCAACATCACACAAGCCTAAGCATCATCTTCAAACATCATCTTCATTACTATCACGCATGACTATCAAATCTCAACCTCATAGCATTTACCTACCCATGTGAATTCAAACCATTTCATGCAACATGGAAAAGCCATAATTAAGCATAATATGTATAGTTTTGGAATACCAAAATAAGCTATAGCTCAATTACATTTCATTTTTATCAAATCATGTATCATACAATGCTTTAGTGGGCATTTCAAGCCTGTTTACAATCATAATTCAAAATACAATGTTTTCTCAAAATGCATCTAAAGCATTGTTTTACAAAAATCATTTGAAATACAAAATCATCATA
>JAOSBP010195399.1:0-13182 GCA_027563825.1 Erythroxylum mucronatum
CCGAACCTCCCGCGGCCTCCGAGGCCGAAGCCAGCTCCACCGTCGTCGTCCAGGAAATCCCGGTCCCATCCGTGTCCGCGGCGGCCGCGGTAGCGGTGGATCCTCCCGCTCCGTTCCCTCCCCGTCCTCCACCGCCGACGGCGACGACGACGACGTCCCCTCCCCCGTGATCCGCGTCGCTGACCACCGCGTTACCGTCCCCCAGGGTGATCGGCTCTCCGCCGACGGACAGGGGTTGGCCGTTGAGCAAGAGGAGCTCGGGGCTGCTTCCTGTACCTGCTGCTGGTCCCGCTGATCCCGCTCGAACTTCTGCGACCGTGATGGCGATCGGTGCTGTGAGACCCGCTCGCGAGTCCGGTGCGACGATGATCGTGTGCACGGTGTTGGCAGATGAGGGGTTTCCGGTTTCGAGGGCTGGTGAGGAGGGTGCGGAGGGCTGGGATGGATTCGATCGATCGCTTCCGGGTTGTTCGTCGCCACCTTCGGGAGAGTTATCCGGGGCGGAGATGGGATTGGATGCGACTTCCGTCGGTGGGCCGGGCGGAGGAGGGTTTTCGATCGTCGAGGTGGGAGGTGGGCGTGGTTGGCTTCCTGGACTTGGAGGAAGTGAGCTGGCTTGTAGATGGTCAGAATTTGCAGCCGTGGTGACCGGTGCTGTCGCGACGGGTAGTGACGCCTGGTCGGCGCTGGGCTGGGGTTGCAGCGCGCTTGGAGGGTCGAGTCCGCATTTGAACAGCCAGTTGCAAGAGTGCCATGATGCCGGCAGTATATCGATGAGCGGTTGCGGAAGATCCAGCACGGGCAAGTACTGGTTGTCGAATATGTAACCGTTCTTGGCGCAGGCATCACCGCGGGTATCGAATTGGAAGACCGCGGGATTGAGATAGTATGCCTCCGGGGATGGTAGCGTGAAGTGTGAGAAGTTCACCGGAAGGGTGTTGAATGATCCCATGGGCTGATAGACGCTCATGCCAGGGACGGACTTCAATTCGCCGAAGGTGGCGGCCGGATAATCCCAACCCGATTGCGCTATGGATCTGATCGCGCTTGCAATGTCATTTGCGGCCAAGCTTATCTCGAGAGACGAGATGTCGTCGGAGCGCAGAGCAATCATCGAGTTGCTCGTGGCAAACGTGTCAAGACTATATTCCCAACTGTTATATTGTAAGGTCCGTGTTGGAAAGGCGTTCCAGCCCCATTCACCGAGTGGATAATGGTTGGTGCAATCGATCAACCTCGTCTTTCTTGCTGCGACAGACATGGCATCGTAACTCAAGTACACCGTCGGAGATGTCAGCGTGTGAGTACCCCACGTTGCGACGACTTGTGTTGAAGCTGCGTTCGATCCGGTGATGGTGGGTGGCCAGTACAGGAGCATTATCTTGTCAACATTGGCGATGCATGAATCGGTTATGTCGTGATACCATTCAGACTGTCCAGCTGAGCCTCTTGGCGTACAAGTTTCGGTCACTTCACCCAAAGTGCAACTCGGTCTATTACTGTCGTCTTCTTTTGCAGTGCTAAGGTCGACGGTGCTGAGGTAGCTTTGCCACATACTACTGCAAATTGGTGTCGGAAGCGAACATCTCGATGATGTTGTGTCGGATGCCTTCGTTGGGTTCTCCGTACTTGTCTCGAGCCTGGATTGTCAGAACGTGGCCTTGGATTTGCAGGGTAGTGTGGCGGGGTCATTTACCAAGTGGTCGTTGAACGATATGTTTCAGTACAGGAACCGTTCACATGGCCATAGCCGTCCAGCATGGTATAAGTCGAGGCAGCGCCAGACAAGATGGTCGAAGTGTGTGTCACCACAACCTCGATATCCTCCGGAATCATTTCTGAACTGAATTGCTTGAGACATGCTTCCCATTGAGCAATTGGGTCTGGTGTGGGATGGGTCTCATTGTATGACATGGCGGCTGTCAGCCGTGTCGGTGTCGATGTCGACGGGACCTCCGGTAATGATGCCGAGTCAGACACCAACTGACTTATGGGTTTATGTGAGCTTGCGCCCGGCGTCAACACAGATGACACTGCAACATCTGTCAGGCTAGGTGAGCCTTCCACACTGCGACCAGCCTCGATGGCGAGTGAAGTGCAAGTCGCTGCTAGGGATAAAGCCAGCGACAGCTTGAGGTATAGCATGGTGGACCTGCAAAGCTGAGATGCGCAGATTGCCAAAGTAATGGAAAGTATGTAGCGTCAGCCATCTATGTATGTTCATGTCCGAGTCCTGTTGGTGTGTGTATCATACTCGAACCCCGTTGAGACGAAAGGACACCGCGGTCAATGTCGAGTCTTGTTGCTTGCCGTTCCTGCAGCAAATCGCGACGGTTGATCCACTTTATAACCGGTTCACCCTGGGCATTTGTTCTTGCGATTTGTCCAAATTTTGACCGGTCCCTCGCTAGTCTTCAGCTAAATTGTTCAGCTGCTTCTTGGCATCAGGGATTCACCGAAGAAGACCCTTGGCTTTTCTTTCTTCCAGAACACGATCGATTCCGGCGAGCACAATTTGAAATATAGATGATCGCAAAATCTGGCCTACCTACGTTGTATAGTATTGCATTTGACGGATGACACACGTCGCAGACGGATGACACATGTCGCAGACCAGCAGGTACCTACCACAAGACATATAACAAGAAGGATGGTGTGTAGAACGAAAGACTAATTTTCACATTCCGTTCGACACAACGACCCTATTGAGAGACTTGTATGCTGCCAGCATTTGCTGGAATGCCCTGATAAGGCTATCACTTACGTGGTTCTCCATCATCAGCTATACGCGACAAGCTTCAATTTGTAAGAGGCTCATTTCCACGGACCAGCCAATGCCCTGCTTAGTCACGCATGGCTGGTTTCACATAATTCACTCTGGAGATTTGGCGGCATCACACAGTTATGTAGTGCGAGACCCGGAAACGCTGATCTGTGGGCGTTGTGCGATCATTTGCAAGCGACCCGAGTATCATAGACAGCCAGTCACCGAAACTAGAGATCAACGGTTGCGTCACTCGAGTAGAAGTTCGGATACATGGCCATTCTCGACATGAGATCGACGCGTACAGCATGCCAGGTTCACACCATCGCGCTCTACATGGTGGAACTGCGTAGACCATTTCGTGCTCCTGAAATCAATATGAGAGCAGAGTGCAGTGATGGACCAGTTGCTCGCACCCGACGTACAATGCGATGTATGACGGCAACATGAAAGGTGATTTCTCTAGCAGAACTTCTGGGCCAAGGAACATTCGACGGTGCGGACCAAGCGAAGTCACCGGTGAAGTCGCAGGTGAGATCGAGCAGGCAAATCCCTGCCGCCATGTCGGGAACAACGACTCGGCGCGATCCGACAAAACGAACTTCAATTGCTGGAGAAATCCGTCGTAAATATCATCCGGAGTATGTTCAAGGTGAGAAGAAGACGGAAGTCCGGCATGGCGTCTCAAGTTTTTGTGGGAAGAGACCCTACATGACCTGTGACCAGGTGATTAGTCAAGCAGTATTCGCTCGGGACGTGGATTGTTTCAGTACCGAGCCAAAAAAGCAACACCATGTCGCACGTCCACTTGCTCGGTGCAAACGGGTAAATGCGTGTGTATTAATATCCCCGGTGTCAAAGGATTTAAGGCTTCCCACGTGCATAAGCATCGCATGCGTAGCCTTGAATGATTACTACAGTGACCCCTTGATCCAATGAAGCTGGGTGGGGTGACTTCCAAGAGCCGCGAAGAAGAATGGAAGCGTTCCGTTTGCGGCTGAGCGTGGAGATGGGGAGGCCTGATCTGTATTAGCAATCGACTTGGCTTGAGCCTGGAACGCCTAGCTTGCGGTGGTAGTTCAGCTCGCCACCTGAAAAGCCAATCAGAGTCGGCGCGAACGTTGAAGCCAATTTCGAGACAACCATATCGTTGTCCAATGCGTCCGAGGATGCAATCGGCGTGCTCGCCGTGGAATTCGGAACAACTCACGCTACCGCATCGACTCCGTTTTCGTAGCATGGTCGTTGACTCTCTCTCCTGGGTTCCAACGTTGGACACGTCAGTCGCGGCATCAGTCCGTATCGACATGCACCACCCGATAACTTATTATACATTCATCCAAGCGATTCCGCAACCACGAAAATTTTAGGGCGTATCATGAACCGGAAACCATCATGTCGCTCTCAACGTCGACGGCCTCATCGACTGGGAGCCTGATTTTCGCCACATACAATTCCAGCGGTAACGCCTCACCCATCCCAACTGCCACGAGCAGTATCATTCCCTTTGCGAGGGTCTTCTCAACGGGCACTACCGTCACGAATTACCCTACTCTCAACCTCCCGGGATCGAACACATCCACGAGCGACACCCCGTGGCAGGAGTGTCAAG
The DNA here is from genome assembly GCA_027563825.1 of Erythroxylum mucronatum. Lineage (NCBI taxonomy): Eukaryota > Viridiplantae > Streptophyta > Magnoliopsida > Malpighiales > Erythroxylaceae > Erythroxylum > Erythroxylum mucronatum. The sequence continues at coordinate 4,377 of JAOSBP010195399.1, forward strand.
CCAGCCACGTGAGCTATGAAGAAGCCGTCAAGAACAGGTGGATCGGCACCACGACGACCACGACTCGAATCTCCGGATCCTTCACCACCTCCATCAGCAAAACCGTTGTCTACGAGGGCACGGCTTCCCCGCCCTACACCACCATCGACGGATTCCCCCACATCAAAGGTCCGTACACGACCACCGCCACTCGGACCTATGCATCGTGAGTAGAAGTCGTTTCCAGCAAAACCGTCCACGCAAATGCGCAAAACAAAAGCTGAGATCGTGACGCAGCACCACCAGCTGGTACGAAGACCCCTACGACTGGGGCATCGTCAACGTCAACTTCACCTGTCCGACCTGCGTCATCCCCAAACCGCAATGCAGCAGCCTGTGGTCGAGCTACCTCACCTCCCTCGGCGTCCCCGCGTCCGACCTCGCCACCGCGACCGACCCCTCCATAATCCCCACCCCTTCCGCGCGCCCCAGGTGCTCCGTGGGGGACATAACGACGAGCTGCTCGTACTCGACCCTCGCCTCCTCCTGCTCGATCCTCTACAACTCCGTGCAGCTCTTCTACTGGCCCTCCCTCTCCACCCCGGCCCCGGCCGACTCCCCTCCGATGACGGCCGTGCACGGAACCCACACCTTCACCTCACCCCACGTGTACCTCTCCCTCGGCACCCTCGAGGCCTACTTCCGCGTGCACGAGACCTGCTCGACCCACAGCCCCCTCGGCGCGACGCAGGACACCTACACCACCACCCCCGTGGTCTCCCCCACCGTCACCTCGGCGGTCACGGGCGCGAACTCGATCCTCACGCCGGGGAATATCCTCACCCTTTCACCGGATGAGATCTCGAGTATAATCGTGGACCTGGGTCCCGGAGTGGACACCTCGAGCTTGGTCCGGTCGTTAGCCTTCACCGACGCGAGTGGGATCATGGGGTACTCCTACCTGACGCAGCCGATGGTCTACGCGCGGCTGACCCGCCCGCCGGCTTCGGCGTACTACCTCAACCCCGGACCGCAGGGTTCGCAGAGCTTCTACGAGGCGTTCACCTCCTCCCGCCAGCCCTGCGCGACGTGCCATCAGATCTTCGACGACCTGTACGATCCCATGCTCGCGGTGCCGAGGGGTTGGGCGGACAGCCTGCCCGAGGAGCTGAGGAGCTGCGAGTGGAAGGATCTCGCGGGACTGTACGATCCGCCGAGCGCGCTCACGGAGTACACCGAGGCCGGGCAGGCGGTCATCACGACGGAATATCCGGCGATAGGGCAGGGGACGGTTACCACTACTACGATGACGACGGCGACGACGGGGCAGCAGGGAGGAGGGACGGCGGCGCCGGGGGATGTACCTGGCCCTGCGATCCCCGGGGCGACGGGGGGTGCTTCTCCTCCCGCGGGTGGCGTCACGGGTGGAGGTGGAAGTGCTGCGCCCACGGGAGGAAGCGGTGGTTCCGAGAATCCTGGAAGCTCCGGCGGATCGGGCAATGCTGGTAATGCGAACCCTTCACCCGATAACCCGCCCTCCATCGTGAGCGCTGTCGCGGGAGGAGGATCGACAGGAGGAAACGGCTTCGACGGTGGAGATACCATCGCCTCTGGCACGAACCCGGGGTCTCCATCGGATCCCTTGCTTCCCGGAATCCTGCCCGGCGTCATCGGTTTCAACACCATCCCCGGTAGTGCTCCGCAGGTGACGCCTCAGCCCTTCACCACAGTCGCTCTCGGAACACAGACGTTCAGGATCCTGCGAGTCGCCGGGTCTAGCGCGATCGTCATCCCGGGAAGCACGGGTGACGGAGGTACGGGAGATGAAGGCGCCGGTATCACGATCTCGATCGGAGGTCCGGCCGTGACGGTCGATGGCGAGATCTTGAGCGTTGCGCCAGAGGGAGTGGTGATCGGACAGCAGGGGAATCCGGCGACTGCTGTTGCTGCTGCGACGATACCACAGGGCGCGAATACAGTGATGCCCGGAGGTGATGAATCGTCGAGTTGGGGAAACAGCGGGCCATCGAGTTTGGGATTGGATACTGCTTCAATGATGGTGACGACCATATCCTGGGGCACCGCGATCTCATCCGAGATTGGCAGCTCTTCGGGCTCGATAAGCGTCAGCACAACCTCCGGGTCGGATGACGGAGATTTGACCGCGGATCCTGGAAAGCTTGCGAGCTCAACTTCTCGGGATAAAGGGTCTAAGGATTCCGGAGCACGTAGGCTGTCGCGTGGACCGATTTCTATCTTCGGCATATTTGCCCTCATCGTGATCCTGCTCTGAGCACGATGATACGGTAAGACGATGGATACGTCCATGCATCACAGGTCCTTATTCGCGTTACACCGTCATCGATAGAAGGACCGGCGTTTGGTAGGTTTAAACTGGCGCGAGCTATCGCAGGCGAAATGGTCTGAATTCATGTACACCATAATTAGAGCGAGTCAGAAGCATATGAATCAGCCACAATCGCATCCGAGGTTGTCCATTGGCGATTGGTTCGACTCCTTGCGAAGATGAGACACTTTATCCATCCTGAGGTAGGCAATGTATCATATTCTTGGCGACATTTACACCTACGCGAGTCGACTTCCTATTCCTGGAAGTAGCAATCGAGGTGGCTCCCACCCGGGATTGATTGTTGTCTCTCAACCGGACTCTTGAAAGTTGCGAAGTAAGTTCGAAATGCTGTACCGATCGAAGACCTTCTCGAAATCGACCTTCACGCAAGCCAGCGCAATGAGTTGTTCCGACGAACTCAATCCTTGCTCATTCTCCCAAATTTCCTTGACCAGCATGTCTCGACAATGTTTCACCTTCGATCCCGGATCCCTCTCCGTATCATCCAATATATTTGCAATCATCCTCAAAATAGTTCTCTGCGTTTCTGGTGACGGCTTGATGTGTATGGCGTCGTGAAAGATCTGATAGTTGAATTTGTTCAGAGACACCTTCGCTCTATCAAAGCCGACAAACGTGTTCTCTCTGAGTATCCTTCTCGGCAAACAAAGTATGCGCAAGCTGGTAGGTGCAGGTATCCGTTCAGGTCTCACGTTGAGCACCTCCACGTTTGGAAGCCCTCGTAAAACCGGTGGGAACTGAATGCTGAGGTGGACTGACTCAAGTCCGGCACCGGTGTACATTCCTGTGTTGATGAAGAACTGCTGCGCCAGACTCCGATCGATGCTCAACAGCAGCCGCCTATTCCTCGTTTCCTCGCCCAGGAGAATGAAAGCTGCGATGAGGATCTCGTTGCTCGTCAGAATGTCCAGCGACGTTGTACGACAGTGGATAGAGATCGTTTGGCGACGTGTTGAAGAACAAATCCGATATATCTGCTCGATCTCATGCGGAATCCTGAATGTCACAAAAGACTTTGTGCAATTCTGGTCGGCTGGAACAACACATCGGCTGCTAAGGCGCGAGAGCGCACAGTGAATGCTGTCCAGAATCGCGCTTTCGGGCTCCGATATTGCGTTCCAGGAATTGAGGGGTTCATAACCTCTGCGATAAACCTCGGTCAGGCGGAAATTTGTAATCAAAAGGTCTCCAGTACCGGTGTCCATGAGTACTTTGCAGATGTCGACAGGATCCACGTTGTATGTCATCATTGTGTCCATGGCGTATCTCATAAGTCGTATCAGAGGCAGGTGTTTTGTAGCCTCAGCTCCATACTGGCCATCGGATTCTTCATTCATATTGAATTCTCGTGGATTCATCCGGAGAATGATTCCCTTGAGGCGCGTCAAAGCAGCGAGTGCAGGCCCCGGGAACGAATCGTATTGTGATAACATGAGCAGCACCAAATTTCTTGTTCTCGTCCCGGTATTCAAACGTGGCAGGTCGCCAATCATCGACGGCGCCTCCGAGATCAGCCACAAGGAAGCGTTGTACAATCGAGTAAGTAGGGACTCGGTTGATGGCAACCAAGAATCGATCGGTTTGTGGCTGTCTTCTCCGAACATGAAATCATGTGCAGAGCGATGTACCCATTCAGTGATGCGACTTTCGTACATTTCAAAGTCATATGCGGAGCTACGGCTGACATATACACGCGAATAGATTGTTGAGTCCGACTTCGACATTCCAGGGTTCTCAAAGGCCTCGTGGGATCTGAGAGACTTGAAAAATAATTCGGCCACACTGCCCAGATGACCATCGCGCTCGACGATCAGCAGCCCAGCACACTGGGCGTAGATTTGAGTCTCGGTCTGTGCACAAAGTTTGGCGAAGTGACTGTCCGAGAAAGGTCGCTGCTCCAGAGTGTCGAGCATCCTCGCCGCCGTGATCAGTGCGATGGAGATCGGTACTTCGGCACTAACCCAGTATGGTCGAGCCACGGTCGAAACGTACAGTGCGAAGTTGGGACGGTGAATACGATGGACCTTCTCCAGCATATTCGAAAAAAGCTCGTGGAGTTCTCCAGGTAGTGCATCTATCCACTTGAACATCGTACAGAGATCATCGTCACCAGACTCTATACCCCTGATCAGGCCTTGTACAACCAGGGCAGCCCACAAGAATACACCCTGGGCCCTGAGGGCGATGACTTTTTCCAACCGATTTTTCCAATTGTGTTGGAGATGAACGGCCGCCAGTCTAGACCCCAGAAAAGTCTTAATACTACCGAAATTCAAGTTCTCCAACAGTAGCTGCTTGCAAGAGCCGAGTTTCTTCACGAATTGAATCTCAGGCCTACTGGACACGCAGCACTTGATGCCTGGAAAATTCTCGAGGGGGACGATGAGGTCGATGACCGCATTGTAGTCACCGTGATATTCGTCCAAGGCGTCGATGAAGACGGCAACGAAAAGATCGTCAACGGCGCCGAGTACCGTTGATATCGCATCTCTCAGGCGATTCTGGGTCCAGGTCTCCAGCCTGTCGCCTGAAATGGTCAAGCTGTCGAGGACGATATCGATCAGTGACGGTCTCGCCTGGCAGATCTGGAATAGAAGACTGCGCAGAAGACCCACGGTGCTCTTTTGCAATTCGGAGCCGGGAAGCCAGAAGTAGAACGACAACAACACGATTTCGCGTCCGCCGCAGCCGAATTTGAGATACTCCTTCGTCCGATCATCGCCCACGATGTGAGCCATCAGCGTCGACTTTCCCGATCCCGCTTTTCCTCTGATCCAATAGATCCCGGAGGACGGGTCCCGCAGCCATTCGACGAAGCTGTCCCATCGTTCTTCCGTCGCGTCCCCAGGAGACCGGAAGATGTAGTTCACCGTGTCCGGCGCGGCGTCGGTGATGTTGCGTCTTCGAGCGTGAATCTCCTCGAAGAAGAGGCTGTCGAGGAAGCGCTCGCGTCGTCGAGCGGACATGAGCTCATCGTGGCGAGCTTGAGAGGAGCTTTCCGCCTGCGTGAAGCGAGCTTGCGATTGCCTGTCCGAGATGGCAAGCTTGGAGGAAATGCTTTTGTCGAGGCTGCGAATGCCGGTTTCGTTATTGAGGTCGAGCTTGTTGAGGCGGTCCGTCAATTGCTTGTCCCTGGACAGCAAATCGTTGACGAGCGATTGGATCTTCTTGTCGAGCTGCTCGAAACCCTTGCTCTGTTCGACTACGAGCAATTGGCTCTGGATCCTGCGAATGTCGTCAGCGGGCATGGCAAAGACTGAATCCGTCTCGGCTGGACGAACCACGTGTCCTGGAGCAGCGCCTGATCCAAAAGAGTTTGCTTGGCCTTGAGCTTGTTCTCCAGCTTCTCGATCTTCCGCTGATCTCGCAGTGCCCGAAACATGGCCTTGGCCTTGCCGGTGTTCCTATTTGCGCCACGGACATCTTCGAGCAGCTTTGTCAGCTCCTCAGACAACGTGACACACTCCTTAGCGATATCGCTGATGCGTCTCGGAGCACTCTTCTTGGGTTGAGCTTGCAATTCCTTCCTTGTCGCGGTGGTGATCCGCAGCGCCTGCTCCAATTCGCCATTGCGTTGCGTTGACGACTCTGTGCTGTCGCGGATTTGCCGGCAGACGCTCAGGGTCTGAAGGGCGAATTGGAAGAACTGTACGGCAGCAGCCGCAACACCGATGGCCGTCACCGGATCCATGGATGGGGTGATAAACGGAGCAAGTTTGTGACGGTGGCAGCCTAACGAATGACGATAAGAGCGGGGCACGATCCCTATCGGACCGATCCGTGTGGTGAAGTGATATAATTAGACACTATTCCGGCACGGGCCGTCCCTTCCGCGCTGCAGAGACAACCCTAACATCTATACGCATGCATGATAAACTCGTTGTCGCAGGTGTGGCACGCTGAAATACCGAATTTGTTTAACCGAAGAAATTGTCAATGTATACCAATTTGGTCTTAATCAACCAGCAGCTTTATAGGAAAAAGGAGACAAGAGGCCCAACTGAAAGGATTCATCTCATTGAACCAATATCTACACCCATGGTCTCCGTTCATGCCTTGCGCAGAATGCATCAAAATCACGAGTAAAGTCCGGAACAATGTCCCCATCGCGACTGTCAGGAAGCTCGAAAGAGGCGAGGCTCACCTCCATCGTCTTCGCGATATGCTTGCTCGACACCTTGATCTCGACGATATTTTCCATCGACTCCGCGCTTTCGGCGGTTGCGGCGCTGCTCGTGCTCTTGTTTCGTTGAGTCCGATCTCGCAATCGCTCCTTCATGTAGCCGATAAATTGAGGGAACACGGGCAGACAGACGGCGAGAGTGCCGATGGCGAATTCCGCGCAGGCGCAATCGGCGATGATGGACAACGGCCAGGTTGTGTCAGCGGTGGGATCATAAATCCTCCAGGTGAAGTAGGTGCGTGGAATGGATACCGCGCATGCCCTAGAACAAGGTCAGTGAGGTCTTTCAGGATGATGTGTTGCGTATACGAACAGGAAACCCGTCCCGAAGATTGCCAAGATGCCCAACTTTTTCCTGAATGGAATTTGTAGGCGGGAGATCGTGGGTATGGGGAGGAGGAGAACGGCGAAGTCGGATACGACATTGACGACTCCCGTCGATTGGTAAACGCTAGCAAGATCAAGGCAGTGACCCGTTGTCATCGTCGGAGTCCAGAGCTTTTTCGGAGGCAGACATATCAATGCAGCGACGATGGTGATTGTTGAATAGAAGAGCGAGTTGATGACAATCATCGTCCAACTGCCGAACCACAGAAATCGATTATGGCGGCGACTTGGGGCGAAAAGTCGTAAATATTGGAATAGGATGGCCAATTTGATGAACAATATGTTCAGACCGTACGTGAGATCGACAAAGTAGACATACTGGAGTCGTTGTCAGTTGATGGCAACATGATCCAACTTCAGTCCTCAGTACCTTGACGATGTTCAGGTATTCACGCAAGGTCGTGTCCCACATGTGCCGCCCAAGCCCGGAAATCCAAAGCATGGTGTAGATCCCTCCCCAGATGAACTGAAAGATCTGTGAAGCCAGTAAGGAACGCGCTGGGGAGATAGAGGCCGTTGGGTTCTACTCACCAGGGTGAGTATGACGAAGACTGAAATCGAACACTGGGTCAGCGTCTCATGATAGGCGCAACGGGTAGGTTATGTTCTTACAGTCCTCGACCGAGAGCTCTTTCATGATCCATCGTCTCGTGAACAAACGGATGGAGATGGCGCCGACTGTGATGACCAACTCGCATAACCCCGAGAAGATGCCCCATGGTAGAAGCGTGGGAGGGTTGATGAAGTTCGAAACCTGACCGAGGGGTGGCGGCAGAGCGGGACCAGCGAGTTTCGCATCCCACTCCGAAGGGGTCAACGACGACATGGCTGAGAACCGCAGATGTTCGAACATCGCGATCGGGAAAGAGAAAATCAGTCGGCAGATATACGCGGATCCGGTCGATCGATCGACGTGACGAGCACCAATTCCGAAACGGACGTCGAAGAGTGGGACGACGCATGTCAAGCGAGGATGGGGTGTTCGATTGCAATGTTGCATGTGATGCCGAATGCCTCGGGTGGATCCGCGATCGCGATAGGCTCCAAGGCGATGATGTGCGCGATCAGATGTTTGCGGGGAACGGGGGGGCCAAGTCCGGGGTACGGAGCGAGGAATGAACGGCAGGGTCGACGTACCTGACTTCTAATTTTGTCATATCGTGCGGATGATCTGCAGATCGACAAATACGCCCCTTATCGTCACAGGTTTTCGGGCGATCGGATTCTGCGAGATAATGTACTTCGTCTGTGAGCGTAGCCGAGAGCAAGCAAACAATCCAATCAGCTCACGACACTCTTCGCTTATCAACCGAGACTGTGTTGGTTGTAGCCGTTTCCGACTGATGATCATCAAGACGTTACGAAACGGCTTCAATATGTCTCCGATAGTGATCAGCCATTCGGGATGAATAAATTGACTCGATCGCCTTATCCGTTCGATAAGCGACGTGAGCAGTGCCACGAAGAGCCATCACGTGACCTCGGGCTGGCCCGTTAGCCGAGCAAGGAAGCTCAATCCGGCGTAGCTTTAGGGTTGTCTCGTCTGGCCAAAAAATGGGTGCATCGTCCACCCATCGAGGACACACTGGATGGACGAATTATCTGCGGCAAGATTGGAGCAGCATGATCAAGAAACAATCGAAGTTATCAGAACAGCCTTTAAATTTGATGTTCCTCAAGCGTAAGATCGAAGGTTCACGAATTATGTTCGATTTGCCCGGCGATGTTCAGTCTATGGTTCTGAGTAATAATTCGATTCTGGAAGGGAAATCTCCGCAACTACCTGTATGCGCAGCCAAATATACCAATGAGTCCACACCATCGTACATCGAATCTGACCGCTCAACAACCATCAAACGCTCGCATACAGATCCCCCTCCACCGTC